>PVLA01005418.1:0-147161 GCA_004027455.1 Hydrochoerus hydrochaeris | reverse complement strand
AGGAAGGAAGGAAGGAAGGAAGGAAGGAAGGAAGGAAGGAAGGAAGGAAGGAAGGAAGGAAAAACATAGAGATTGAATTCTGGAAATGTATATGGAGTACTCTTCTAGTGATGTAAATATCGAAGGTATAGCCTTTGCAGAAATGGAGTTCTGTTTTTGACTATAGATCTGAAACTTACACAAGCACTGTATAATAAACTCTCAGGTACTGTTCAAATAGTTTCAGTAGCAATTGGTTTGTGACTAATTTTGTTCTACCGAAATCTCCATTCACTTTGTTCTGTGTCCCACTCTTTTCTTTCCATTTTATTTGAAAATAAAACAAAATTTTGTAACAAGGGCAGGGGATTTAGCTCAGTGGCATAAACGCCTGCCTGGCAAGTGCGAGGTCATGAGTTCAATCCCCAGTACCGCAAAAAAAAAAAAAAAAAAAAAAAAAAAAAAAAAAAAAAAAAAAAAAAAAAAAAAAAAAAAAAAAAAAAAAAAAAACTGTAACAAAATAATAAGAGAATAAGAACAGTTAATACACTGTGTATCATCATCTTCAAAGTAGTTAAAGAGCAAAATAGAAGATAGGTAAATAGGAAGTAGAAGTTAAAATAATTTCCTAAATTACCTCCTCTGCTGTTTAAAAAGCATTTGAATATATATAATTCACTTCATTTATACTACTAGTTTGTCTAAATTCATTGAAAGGAAAGTTTTGTGTTAGGATCTATTTGTTCTTTTTTTGTAATTTCGAATCAAATTCCAGACATCATTTCATTCTTTTTTTCTTCTTCTTCTTCTTTTGAGACAAAGTCTCACTATGATGTTCAGGCTGGCCTTGAACTCATTTATTGTAGCCCAGGCTGGTCTCAAACTCAGCAACTTTCCTGCCTCAGTCTCTTGAATGCTGGGATTGCAGGCATCCATCACCATGCCTAGCTAGACATCATTTCTGAGCTAAAGATTTTTGAGTTGAGGAATGAAGTTACTCTGACAGGTGATGTGAAAATGATCACTGTTGTTAGTTTAGAACACTTGCAATTCCTGAGATTACAGTTCTCTCACAGAAATCTGTGTTCACTGAGTATGGCAGTAATAGTCTGCATTAGCCATCACAGCACAATGTCACTTACCCTTGCAGGTATGAGGTGTGTGCTTTCATTTACAGGATTGTTCATAGGAAATAAATAGCCAGTCAGAGGGTTCAAGGAAAGGTGTATGGGTCTGAATCCCACCTTGAGCCATCGACAACTGACCTGAATGTGGCTCGGTGTGGCCCATGCTGAGCCACAAAAGATCCTTACTACCTCAGAAACAGCCAGTGTTTCCTGAGATCCATGCCATGTTGGAACTTAGGGAGCTGGGAAAACAAGCAACCAGCCCACCTCCCTGCTAAGCAGCCATGAGCCTACCGGCGCGTGGGCTGAGAATCAAACATCTCATTCCACCCCAAGTCCCATTAGTAAATGGGAGCCAGAGGTCTGCGCATCTCTTGGGAGGTTGACCATATGCGATATAGCAAATAGGGGAGGTTTCCTTCCACCATCTCTTTGAAGGCAAATATTATCACTGTTTTGCTTTGTTCTGATTAATTGTATTGCTCTATTCAATGTTCTGTTTTGATAAGTTCTATAATGTTCTGTATTTGGTTTGACTTTGCTAAACCTGATTGAAAGAAAAACTATTCTGAAAATGAAATATACTATGGCACCTATTACTGCTATCCCAGTAACCTGCTGTGACGTTCTATACCAATTTCACTACACTGTCTTACTTGACTGTGTTATGTCTTGTTCTGTTGTATTTCACTACCTTCAAAAAAAAAAAACCTAAACAACAACAAAAACAATAAAACATGGGAAAACAAGGTAACAAAATACCTCCAAAAACTCCCAACTCCCCCAAAGCTGATCCACGGGGCATGGATGAGGAGAAACTCAAAAACAAACAACAGAATTATATAAGGTGATTAAAAAGGAAATAACAGCAACAAAATAGATCAGTAAGATACTGAGCAAGCCAAGCCAAAACATGATATAACTAAACAGATAATGGACTTAAAAAGTAAAAGGAAGAAAAGAAAGTGCTCTAAAGGATATAACTATGTGTATGTTTAAGTGTATAGGATTGATAACCATATTACTAAGTTTTTGTTAAGATTGTTGAACAGAACTGTTTGCAGCTTCACTGTTTAAATGTCCACTTTGTAACTTGAACAACTATTTCTAAGAGGACAATATGTAATTTATCAACTAGTGATTTCTTACTGGTTTTTTTTTTTGAAATTTTGTATTATTTCCTACCCTTTTTTCTGTTTTGCTTTTTTTCTCTTTAAATAAAATTTTTAAATAATTAATTGAAATTATATATGTTAGTACATATATAATTATCTTAGCATAATATAATCATTTATATATATAATATAAATATATGATTAGTATGTCCAAACTAAGCCAAGAAATTTATGCCACATTAGGAGTCAAATACTGAGAGATTAAAAATGGCAGAGTAAAGACCAGCAGAAACTATTGCCTCTTTGGGAATCAAGATATCTAAAAAAAATAAAAAGCTGGGCATGGTGGTGCATGCCTGTAATCCCAGCACTTGAAGGCTGAGGCAGGAGAATCATATGCAAGTTTGAAGCCAGCCTGGGCTACAAAGTGAGCCCAAGACCAGCCTGAACTACACAGTGAGACCCTGTCTCAAGAAGACAACAAAGAAAAAAGAAACTGCAATGTAGAAATTTCTCTTTCACTGGCTACTCCTTTTCTTCAGTGAGTTTTGGGAGTTTGGGGTCTTTTTAATTTTTTCTCTCTTTTCTGCTTCTTTTTTTCCTTCTTTATTTTGCTCTTTTTTTTTTCTTTTTTTGTTCTTTTCTGTTATTTGTAGTTAATTCTCTTTTCTTTTACTCCTTAATAGGATCCTTTACCCCACTTTGTTCTCCTCATCTTCCTTTTCTTTGTTTCAAATTTTATTTCTTTAATTTTCCCGTCACCCAGCCCTCTATCTTTCCTAGTATTACTATTAAGCTTTATTAATCTTTAAATGTTCAGTTGATAGAATGTTATTATCATTAATTTTTTTCTATTGCTAATGATGGTATAGTTTTTGCATTTAATAAATATTCACTATAGGACAATTTTTGATTTGTCTTTGTGTCTGTGTTATAGACACAGATTTCTATTAAGGGTGGTACAGTGGTAGCTTTTACTGGTTCTTATGGTACATGAATATCCAGTTTGTCTTTGACTCTGTTATTGTTGCGATTTTGTTGCTCTTGTCAGGACAGCATTGTTGCTGCTATTAATTGGTTTTTACTATGTGTAAATATCTATGTTGTCTTTGTGTCATCAACAATATTGAAGCCAGGGATTTAGCTCAGTGGCTTAAGCACCTGCCTGGCAAGCATAAGGTCATGAGTTGGAAACCCCCCCACCCCGTACCAAAAAAAAAAAAGAAAGAAAGAAAAATGAACCAATTACATTGTATCCTCTCCTCCCAAATTCACAGAGGGGAACCCATTTTGAAACTGAAGCAAAGGCCTATAATTAGCCACATTCAGGGCACATTGCTAGAATACAAACAATAATGAAAAAGATCTCCAAGTAAGTAACAGCCTTTTGAATATTTTGAATATAAGTGACTTGCAGGCCTCAACATTCACATACACACCACCACCACCACCAACACCACCAACAATAAAAATAATAGAAACATGATAATACAAGGAAACTAGCTCCCAATTCTCCCAAAGCTGACCTATGGGGCCTCAATGGGGAGAAAATCGAAAGTCAAACAGCTGAGTTAGGTGAAATGATAATACAGGAGAGGGAAAAAAAAAATCAAAGGGCAACTAGTGAGCTCAAAGATGATAGAACAGAACAGATAATTGATTCAATAAACAGAATGATCCTTGAGCGGGTGCTCTCCTACTGTTTCTCCAAAACTCAGAAAGGCTTGCGATGGCTTGAGGCCCTGCCCACTGCTCCACCCTGCAAAAGGGAGCCTCTGCCAAACTGGGGCGGCACTGGGTTCTGTGGACAGGTCTGAGAGAAACAGACACCTGCAGGCAGAGACAGTGGCACCTGGCAGTGGCCTTTGGGCCATCAATTAGGCCACCAGACAGGTATTCAGAGGGCGCAACCATCCTCCTGGCTCTGGGCACACGGGTCCCCAGGGAGGGACTGGTTGGCTGCTTACCACTCGGCACAGAGGGAGCTGGGCAGACATTCGTGGTTAATCCACGACAACTACGCATAGGTTTTTATTTTGGTGATTGTAGTTATGGCTTGATTTGGGTCATCTTGATGAGTTTGTAAAATCTGATTTCATTTTTTTTCTTCTGGCTCTTTCTTCTTTATTGTATTGTTTTGTTATTATACTTTATTCTTCAAGGTTTTCCCTTTGACCTGCTCCCTTTTTTAGTGCTTCTTGTTTTCTATATTTTTACTCTTTCCTATTTTTTTTTTGACAGGGTCTCACTCTTGGCCTTGAACTCTCTGTATCACTTTGTTGTCTTCCCACTCTTCCTCCCCACCTATCTAATGACATAATATAACAGGGGGCTATGTAAGAGCATTAGGGAATACGAATTAACCAGCACTACAATTTAAATAGTATCATTCAACAGCGCATCAGCATAATTCTTAACAAAATTGAGTTTATTAAAAAATTGAGCTTAGAGGATCCAAACAAAACTGCTTAGAAGTATATTACAAGGTTCTGACAATCTCACAGCATCCCCTGATGTCTAAATATACTTCTCCCATCTGCATACCTCCTTCTGCCTACACAGACACCCTCTCGGTCCCCCTTAACGCTAGGCCTTCAGCTCACCAATGGAGTCTGACATTGCATCTATTTTTTACCCACTGACATTTCTCTTACTTCCGCACTTCCTGCAGACACCTCCCCTTCCTCTCTCTCCCCACCTCCCACATCCCAGATGAGCCACAAATAGCAGTCTAACGTAGTCGGCGGCGAGGGGTGTCACAAACGGCGAAATTATCAAAGTAAGTTTTAACTTTAATATTTGTCATTGATAAATCCAACCGATCCATGGCTGGACCTGTTGATGTTGTTATAACCAGTAGGAAGTCTCTCCTTCCAACACAGTGATAGGATCCAACCCAGTGAAATGGACTAGTTCGAAGTGGTAAACAGAATCTTTTGATAAATAAAGCCAAGGATACAAAACCTGACTAAAGAGATCTTCATACCAAAGATGAGTTCTGTTCACTGTATTTGACCTTAACCCTTTATATCACACACACACACACACACACACACACATACACACACACAGACAGCATAATGAGGAAGCTAGGAAACAAAGCGCCTCCAAAGACTCTCAGCTCTCCCAAAGCAGATGCAAGTGAGACAGATGGGTAGGAAACTCAGCACCAAATAGTACTGTGTCCCAGCAATGAGGGCACTGTGATTATGTAATGTCAGTGAAGGTGCATAGAGGCAAAAAAGCAAGCCATTTTATGTTATATGTGGGTTGATGATATGGTATCAGGAATAGATTTTATTCTTTCTTTCTTTCTTTCTTTCTTTCTTTCTTTCTTTCTTTCTTTCTTTATTGGTACTGGGGATCAAACTCATGACCTCACACTTGCCAGGCAGGCACTTATGCCACTGAGCTAAATCCCTAGGCCCTAGGAATAGATTTTGTATTATTTCCCTTCTTCACTTATTTTTCAGTATAAGCACAGCCTTGCTGATAATAACAATTTCTGCCCTTCCCAAAGTGAGAATATTGTTACTTCTTTTATTAATGATGATATGAAATCAGAGAGGGAAACATGAATGTTCACGAGATGCACCACTTCTGAGCTAGAACATTTCTGAATATTTGCAAGTTCCTGCTGTCGTGTTTCTCAGTCTCCATGTAAGACACTTCAGATCTACAAATTTTTATGTCAGCGCTTCAGATAACACACACTCACATCGTTTATAGGATAAAGGCAGCCTAAAACTCTAATCTATAGTCCAAAGCCTATGAACTTAGATAATAAAAATGAAACTGCTTTCATAGGGTAACACACACTCCTTCACCACCATCCTCCACCAGGAAATTAAAGTCTTTCAACATATTTGGCTCACATTCACAAATTAGTTGGGATTTCATTAACTCCCATGTCCTTCACCCCTTGGGCACCAGAGGGCACACGTCTTGAATTTCACTTTGCTGAAATAACCTTTTCCTCTGCGCTGCAGGATTTTCTCCTCTGGATCTTCCAGCAACTTGAAAGTGTTTAAGGGAACAGTTTAACTTTGCCCTCCTGATAATTAACAGCTTCCTTGGTGGCTACCTTGGTTCAACACATCCACCCGAGAAATCCTTAATGACTATTCAGGGGGCAGACCTCTTCCTCACTCTGCATTCAAAACAAAGTATCCTTATAAACAGTCTTGGTAAACAATCCATTCATCACTGTTGTTGTTTTGCTGACCTCACGTTGTGTATAGGGTTAAGGCAGCCTAAAATTAAAATCTATAGTCCAAAGCCTATGAAGTTAGATAATAGAAATGAAACTGCTTTCCTAGGGTTAAAAAAAAAAAAGCATCATACAATTAATTGCAAAATAGGAAAATGTTAACAAGACAAGGTTCTTTACCTAGTAAGTATCAGTAAATGGTTCACAATTGCTAGGAGCACATCTTCTGATACAGGAAACTGAAAGCTTGTATTCTTTTTTTTTTGTAGCAAGTAGCTACCTTTATTGAAGACCACAGGGCAGTAGCAGGAACAAGGAGCACAAAAGGAAAAGAGTGTGAAGGGCTAAAGGGACTCAAAGTGAGGGGGTGGAGAAGGCAAAGTTTTGATTCTTGTACATGATGTTTTCACATTTTCTCTCATATGCTTTCTCTGATGAGCTTCCTGTAGGACAATACTCATTTTCTAAGCCTGTGGATTCTTGTGGGCTTACCCTAACACACACATTCTCAACTGCACAAGAAGCCATTTACCTGCTTGTAAAATATTGTGACTTTAAAAGTCTAGAAATGGAATCCAAAAATAAAATACAACTTTTCTGTTTGACTACCATAAGAAACCAAACCTGAACAACTGAGTAAAAGGTTCTGAGCAGAAATATCAAAGTATACATAGGTAGATAATACCAAATAAAATGGCTTTCCTTTAGCCATCTCTTGATCACAGTACATCTGCAGAAGCTTTCAAATTTTGTAGTATTTTTGGTTTTTGCTTTTTGGGGTTTTTTGGGGGGAGATTGAGACAAGATCTCACTGTATACTGCAGGCTGGCCTCAAACTCACAGAGATCCTCCTGACTCAGCTTCCCAAATCCTGAGATTGCAGGTATATACCACCATGCCTGGATAGGAATATTTTATCTATCTTGGTTTTTGTTGTTGGTGGTGGTTTTGGTTTAGTTTTGTATTATTGGTTTTATGCTTTTTGTGTTTTATTTTTCTGTTTTGTTTAGGTTTGGGGGATTTTTTGATGCTTTAGTTCAAAGGGTAAGGATGACATATTATAAAGATGACAATTTCTGAATTTAACACCAATAGACATCACTGGACAGAGATTTTATGTTGACCGTTGTGTCAACATCTTCTTTGTGAGCAAACTTGGGACTAATTTTCCTAGGAAGACAATACTGTAAATGTTGATCAGATTCCCCAGCTAACCCCTACCCCAAACAAAGCAGAACAAAATGAAATATTTTAGATTGTTAATATACTGTAGTCCTCTATGGGATCCCTACCAGTCTTTCTGATTGTCATTTTTGCTATTTTTCTGTGTATGATAACATATATTCTTTGGAATTATTTTGAAGAGCAGTGTAAGTTAATTAATTTTTGTAGAGCACTTTATACGCATAAATCAAGATGTACTTAGCTCCCAACTCCTGTTAGATTCAAACATAAGAGCTCTGATCCTTATTGTATGGAAGATAAAACAGTGTCATAGGAAGTTAAATAACCTAGTAGATATAGAAATTCAGGATATGCATCATTATAGGACAAAATTGGGAAGGGGTTGTTTATTTAAATGGACATACTAAAGTCCTAATGTATGAATGAAAAGAGGTTTGGGTTTTTTTTTTTAAGTCAAATATCTGAACTTAAAAAAAAATCTAAATGAATACCAAGCACGTGGGCAATATATTCTGAACTTCAACTCCCCCAGCTCTACCCCACCTACAAAGCATGCATTTTAGACCTCTTTCTCTGCATTCTCTTCCCTCTCCACCCACTTGCCCTGCTGACTAGAGTCACTGCTCTCATAGACAGGATATGTGTGAACACTGTTTGGGAGCCCTTGTAGGTGGAGGGAAAAAATGTAGCCTTGGGCATCAGTCACCTCCTTCCTCTACTCATTTACAGCACAGCCTTGGACCTTGAGCAAACGCTGTAATTCGAATGAGTCTCAGATTTTAACGTTGCGAAAGCCATAATGATAACTTATATTCTTTGGAATTATTTTTACGAAGAGATTAGCTAGCATTTAAATTGTCCTGGAAAGTGACCGGCTCCTCTTTTAGTAGTAAATTTAATGATGTTTAGCAATAAATTATTTCACCATTTCAGTTGTGATTTAGAGCACCAAGCACGGTCAGGGAGCCATACTGTGCCATAGGGTTTAGGTCCTGATTTGGCCTCAGAGTAATTGATATTTAGAGTTTTTCTTTCTTGTTCATAAAATTCAGTAATATACAGATGGGGTACACAATTAAAGGCTTGCAGCTCACCCTTGCCTTTCTTCTTGATGCAAGACTTTGCAAGTATCCAAAAAACATGTTGCTTCATCAAGAAGTGGGATCATATATCATAATACAGAAATTGTCCAAGGAGAATTCATGAACAAGATAATGTTGGGAAAATCACAGATTGAGAACAGAATATGAAAAGAGCCATAGCTACAAGAAAAGCCCAATTTAAACAAATGTAAAACTTTTTGTATTTTCTCTTACCACTTTTATCCTTTTCCCTGTCAAGGTTTTCAGTCATTTTAAATTTAAATTTATAAAATTCTACCTTCTTTCCCTTTTCTTTCTTTCCATTACTTTGACTTTATTCAATAGTGTTTAAATATAGAAATACACACCAATCATATCAGAAATAGTGCAGCACATTGAGAATGCAAGAAATGGCAGAAAAGCCAATAGTGGTCAAGAAGGCAAGCAACAGTGCATAAATAAAAAAGGTGATTTTAGGGAGTGTTAAGAAGAAAATAAAACAAATATGACTGTATTAGTCATTTCTAGTTCCTGGGACAAAATACCCAAACACCTACAATTTAAAGGATTACTTTGGCTTATAATTTCAGTGAGTTCAGTCCATCACTAGTTGGCTCCAAGACAGAAATGGCATGGCAGAGGGCATGACAGAGGCAAGTTGTTTACCAGTAGCCAGGATACAGAGAGAAAAAGGAAAAGCTGGAAAGAATACCCTCTTGCTAGTCACAATCCCAGTGACCTGCCCTTCCAAGCATGCCCACCCCCAAATGTGACATCCAAACCCTAGCAATTGCCGGGAGTAACTAAGGAGGGAGTAACTAAGGAGAAGCCCTTGTAAGGTGAGGAGAGCTTAAAACCAAGGTGATGCCATATGAGCCATTTGAAGAGCTGAGGGATGTAGCTGGGTATGGTGACACACATTTGTAATCCTAGCACTCAAGGGTAGGAGAGTACAGCAAGTTCAAAGCCAATCTAGGCTAATTGTGAGTTCAAGGCCAGCCTGAACTACATACCAAGATGCTGTCTCAAAAAACATGCCCCTGGGCGGGGCGGGGGGGGGGACAAATCTGAGGGATGCATTTTTTACCATGTGTATAGCAAATGCCTTGACCAGGCTTTGTGGTGGGTGTGAATTTGACCTCTTGAAGAAAACAGGATGGGATGAACTTGTCATTTGCAGGGGATGGAAACAGAGAAGTTGCCCAGGGGCCTTTTATGAAGGACCTCATAGGCCAACGGTAATTTTTAGGTTTTCTACTGCATCTTTTAAAGTGAAGAATTTGCTTCAGTGATCTGTTTGATGCTCTAAGGAATCAGAGGGCCTGCACGTGAAAGCCGGAGTGCTGATGGAAAGACTAGAGCCACAAGCATCAGTAGGAAGTCGCCAGTGTGACATCCCAGGCCAGGGAGGACAGAGGCACAGTAGAGAAGATGAGAGATAAATGTCTGGGAATCTGTTGTAGAAGAATTACTTTGCTGATGGATTAGAGAACATGAGGAGAAGGGAAGACTGGACCAGGGCTCCCAGGTTTTGGTCTGAGCAACCCCAGGCACAGCATGGCTGCTGAGGTGATAAAGACTGGATTTTGGTGAAAAGTGTATAACAAGACTTAGTTTTGGGCCCTTGTTTTTGCGATTCTTTTTAAACACCTAAAATATAGCTGTCAAATGAGCAGTTAAATAAACATATGAGCCCAAGCCATGCACAGCGGTAGATGCCTGTAACTCCTGCTTTTACAAGCCCAGGCTGGAGGATCACAGCATAAAAATATATGACACATGACAAAAGAATTATTGTGTATTTAAATAGAAACAATTTTAGCTGGACGTGGTGGTGCACGGCTGGAATGCCAGCACTAAAGCAGGAAGATTGTCATGTGTTTGAATCCAGCATGGACTACTTAGTGAGTTTGAGGCCAGCCTGAGCTAAAAAGAAAGATCCTGTCTCAAGAAACCAATATAATAAATAAAGAAATAAAACATAATTTGGGGAGTAAAAGATGTATTGCTGTTATCCCCCCTCAAAATACACTGTCTTTGAACACATATTTCCCTTGGCTTTGCCACTTACTGAAGCAATACTGAAAGTTCTTTTCGTGTCTTCAGTCACGGTGTCATGGTTGCCTTGATCCCCTGAGTTGATTCAAAGTATTTATCTTTCATGGTCATTTTGACTTTGGGGAAGAGCCAGAAGTCACACAGTGCCAGAGGCAGTGAATAAGGTGGGTGAAGACACGTCATGGTTTCCTAGTCCGCCTTCCCCTTGGTCGGCATTCAGTGGTTGCATTCATCCTACTTTTTATCACACCTTGTAAAGACACTGGCGAAGGAGGACTTCCAGAACTGCTTCAGAAAGTGGCTAAGATACAACATATCAACTGTGTTCACATCTAGAATATTTTGATGAGGATTTATGACAATGTGTCTTTTACTGTAATGTATTTTTTAAATTAAACATTCACCCTATTTTAGATCATCCTTTGTGGGTCTGTATATGTTATATAAGTTATATATGAGTATATCTCGGAGGAAAAAAGGGCTCAAGATGTAGTATACTGTCTTGGTTACTTTTACTTTTCTCTCCTTGCTGGGACAAAATACCCAACACCCAAAATGAAGGAAGGAAAGGTTTATTTAGCTCACTGTTTGTAGAGGCTGCAGTCCCTAATCAGACGGCTCCAAGGCAGGGTGGCATGGCACAAGGGCAACACTTCAAGGCAGCAGCCAGGCAAAAAGGGGGACAACAAGCCTCTTCTACACCGTTATGTTGTACACAGGCCACCATCCCCTCCCGTCCAGGGCAGGTGTGGCACTCACAAAATCCCCTTGCCCTCCTTGGGACAGGATGAGAATATTTACAAAGTAAGAACCTGCTCCCAGCTGAGTCTCTCAGTTAAACTTCTAAACTGCTCAAGTTGACACAGTGTATCAACCATAATATATACACAGAGGAAGAAACAGCTAGAGCTGTAAACTTTGCAATTTTTGGATTGGAGATTGAACCATTTATGTTAAAAATACATGCACTGTATTAAGTGCTTATTATCGGTAGAAGTATTAGCTACTGGGTATAGAGCAGTGAATTATATAGTATCTTAGAGGAGGACAAATGTTATGAAAAGTTAAGAAAGATAATTAGGAATAAGTTTGTGAACAGAGTAGAGTTGGCCTATGATTTTAAATAGGGAAGTTGGGGAGGATGCATTGAGAAGGGGAACTTAAGGCCGTTTTCAAAGTGGTGAGCAAATAAGCAAGTGAGAAGAAGAGTGTTTCTGGCACAGCCGAGGCAAAGTGCTGTAGCTGAGATCATACCTGGCAGGTAGACAAGAGACAGCCTGGAAAACACCGAGCCAGCTACTAGACGACAGCTCCTCCTGGGCCCGGGGGCCTCCATCTTTAATTCTGGAGTCTGATAGACACTAGGAACACCACCAGAGACTGAGAGAAACAACCCAAGTGGTAGTTAGACAAGTAGAGAAATGTGGTCCCACAGAAACCAAGGGAATGCTATGTTTCAGTAGTGAGAGACTCCAACTGATGCTAAGCAGGTAAGCGAGAAGAAAACCAGAAGGGACTCTTGAAATTGTCCCTTGGTGACTTGCTTAAAAGCAGGTGCAATGCAGTGACCTGGTTGGAAGCCAGCTGCAGTATCCTAGGGTAGAAGTCTGCAAAGTACAGAAATGCATGGTCAGGCTGTGGAGCTGAGTGTACCCAAAAGCTGAGGGAGACTGTTCTGTGGGAAATAAAGTAAGTCATCCAGGTGTGGTGGCACAAGCCTGTAATCCTAGCACTCAGGAGGCTGAGGCAGGAGGACTGTTGTTAGTCCAGACTGGGACACAAAGTGAGCTCAAGGGGCCAGGGATTTAGCTCAGTGGCGTAAGTGGCTACCTGGCAAGTGCAAGGCATGAGTCGATTGCCAATACTCCCCACCAAAAAAGTGAGTTCAAGGCCAGCCTGAACTGCATAGCGAGACCCTGTTTCAAAAAGACAGAAAAAAATGTTTGAAAAGATTGAAAATGGAAATAAAGTAAGCCCCAGTGCCCCATTACACAGAATGAATGCATCTGCTCGTTCTCTTGGGTGTAACTCCATGGCCTTCCATGGCACTGGGTGAAGCACCTGGCTAAGCCGGCCACTGTCAGGCAGAATGGCCTCACTACCAGCCTCAGCCACGAGCTCATCTTCATGATGTCTGGAGTGTGTTAATTCTTCCTGACAATTCACTTCCTCCTGTTTGTATAATTTCCCTATGCATTAAGCAATGTGTAGGAAAACTCGCTGGCTACTGTATTTCCCTGGTTAGGCGAAGCACAGTTTTGCAAGAAACTGATGATTAATCTTGATGGTGAACCTGACTGACTCCAGAGACACCTGGCAGACTGGCAAAGCACCCTCGTGATGTGTCTGGGTGGGTCATGGGTGCGTGACCTCAGGAACCGTGTCCAGTCTGTGGCACTTTCCTCTCTGGTTCTTTCCCCCACTTCCTGCTTCCTGGCTTCCATGAGCTTAGCAGTTTTCTTCCACCATGTTGTTTTGACACTGGAGCCCACTGGCCATGAACTGGATAATTTCCTTTAAATTGTGTGTGTCAGGTATTTGGTCCCAGCAACAAAGAGTAACTAACACAAAAAAAAAATGTTGGACTTAAAGCTATGATTTTGCTGTGAAATATTATTAGTTATTGTTAACACATCCTTTTTTCTTCATTTCAGAAACTTAGTTTCTTATGAAAACAATCTTTCCTGGGCATGGTGACACATGCCTGTAATGCCAACACTCAGGAGGCTGAGGCAGGAGGATTATTGCAGGTTTGAGGCTGACCTGGACTACATAGTGAGACTCTATCAAAAATAAAATAATCTTTAGGAAGTGATAGAAGAGAAAAATAACTTCACGGTGCTTTGAGGTTTTCTATCACTTCCAGCAAGTCATGCTAGTAATAAAAGTAGAATTATTTATTGCAATTTTACAAGTGGTTTCATGTACTTTTTACTATTGTGTCAAGATCATGAATATTCTTTTCTTTTTCTGGGTGGTGGGTATAAGACCTCTTGCTTCTCCCTACAACTCTTCCCTTTCCATCTTCCTCCCAGACTCTGCCCAGGGTTGAGTCAATGCACAGTCTGTTTGGGTGGAGTTAACCAGTAAGGTCTTCCTGCAGCTGAGCAATGAAATCACTTAGGCACAGTGGTTAAAAGAACAGATTTTGGCTGAAAATCTGGGTTCATATTCTGGCTCTGGTCTTTACTAGGTATGGCAAGTTACTAAATTTCTTTATGCCTCAATTTCTTCCACCATTAAAAGGGGATAATAATAGGGTTTTTTTGTTTTTGTTTTTTTGCTGCTATTGTTATTTGTTTTTTGGTTTTTGTTTTGTTTTGTTTTTTTGGTACCAGGAATTGAACTCATGATCTCCTGCTTGCCAGGCAGATGCTGTGCCACTGAGCTACATCCCTGGCCTGATAATGTTTTATAAGACCTTTGCTGGTATTATTCATCTGATCTTCTCAATAAGAAGTATTATAATTACAACTAGTTTACAAATGAAGAAATGAAAGCATAGATATTAAATAAACTGCTATAGGTCCCAAAGCTGATAAATGACAAGCCACGATTTGACATCAGAGCATAGAACTTCATGCCACACCCTTGCCTGTCTACCTGGTCACTGTGCAGGCCTAAGATCCCTTGCAGCATTCAGTGCCATTCTCAAAATCCTTCATATAAAAAGTGGTAGAGGGTGAAGAAATAAAGACAAGAGTCAAGCTGGGCATGGTGGTACACACCTGTTATCCCAGCACTCAGGAGGCTGAGGCAGGAGGATCATTGTGAGTTCAAGACAAGCCTGGGCTACAATATGAGCTGAAGTCTAGCCTGAACTGCATGTTGAGACCCTGTCTCAAAAAGACGGAAAAATATAAAAAATAAATAAATAAATAAAGAATCACAATGCAGAAAGCTAAGGTTAGGTGGAGCCTCCTCTCCTCATGGCAAAGAAAGGACTGCTTAGCAACTGCAGCACATTTATTTATACACTTGGGAGGTGGATGTCACGTGACACTCTGCCTAGCAACCTGTTTGCTTGAGTTGCCTTGGGCGTTCTGTGTTGTCAGAGCTAGAACAGCTTGTTTATGTGACTCACCTCCAGCACTCTGCCAGTGTGGTTGATCTCTAGCTTCAGGCACTCCCCACAATCCCTCCTCCAAGTCTCACTGGACACAGGACAACTTGACCAGGGAGGACACAGTGCTTGTCCAGTCTAACGAGAAGATGATCTGGATCAGTCAGATTCTTTCTTTCCAGGAATTTGATCTGAGAAATATAGAAACAAGCAGCCATTTGGACATGTGCACTAGAATGGAAAGGTCCAGTAGGCCTGGAACCCTTTAGGCCACTGAGAGCCTTATGTGAACTGAATCCACAGAGAAAAGAAAAGGGAAAATAAGGTATTGAATGTACCATGAACAAACTGAGCAACAAGGCTTGTGACTTTCGAGGGAGAGGCCTGTCTCACTCTACTGCTAATGCTTTCAGGTCTGCTCCCCAGAAGGCCCAACCACCCTTGGTTCTCTGGGAGAGACCACTGTGTATTCTTCCAATAGAACAAAAAGCAAAAAATGCAGGCAATAAAACTGTTTATGCAACTTAACTTAAATGGTTTTCTATTCTTTGTAAAATAACAATAACAAAACTACCTTATTAAAATTGACAGAGAGCTTGAACAGACATTTCTTCAAAAAAAAGATACATAAGTAGCCAACAAGTGTGTGAAAAGACATTCAGTGTCCCCAGTTATCAGGGAAACCCAAGTCAAAACCGGAATGAGAGATAACTTCACACCCCAGGGCTGGGGATGTAGCTCAGCAGTAGAGTGTTTGCCTAGTTTGTATGAGGTCCTGATTCAGTTTCCAACACTGCAAAAACAAAAACACAACTTCACATCTTTGGGATGGCTATTACTTTTAAGGGAAGAGGTGAAGTTAGGGAGAAACTGAAAGTCTGTTGATGGGAATGTAAAATGGTACAGTAACTTAGACAAACATGATGAAGAATGCTCAACAAATTAAAAATAGAAACAGGGTAAGATCCAGCAATCCCACTTCTGAGAAAATACGCAAAAGAATTGAAATGAGGCTCATGAAGAACTGTGTACACTCCCATGTAATCACAGTATTCACAGTAGCCAAGATGTGTTGTCAACCCAGGGATGAATGGATAAACAAAACGTGGCATATTCTCACACCATAATCGTATCCTGCTTTGAAGAAGGTTCTGACATGTGCTACAACATGAGTAAAACTTGAGGCGATATTAAGTGAAATAAACCAGTCAAAAAAAGACAAATACGTGTCATCCAACTTATATGAGTACCTAGAATAGTCAGATTACTAGAGGGAGAAAGTAGAAAGGTATCAGAGTTAGGAAATGAGGAATTGTTTAATAGACATAAAGTTTTGGTTTTCAAGAAGAAAGGAGTTTTGGAGATCTCACGACAATAAGAAAGTACTTTTAATACTTCTGAACTGTGCAATTTAAAAAGTACACACGATAAATTTTAGGTTTTATACATTTCACCACAATTTTAAACCAACATGCAAATAAAACCAACCAACCAACAAAACAAAACAAAAAACAAAAAATTTTTCTGTCTTGCTGAGACCACAGTAATTCTATATCGAGAGTGACGGAGAGCTGGAGAGAGGATACTTGTTGGGTGAGGGAAACGCATCCTGTCCTGGTCCAGGATTCTTTAGCACAGCAGTGGAAATGTCCAGACATCAGCTGGGTCAGAAGTCAGGGCTAGGAAGACAGAGGAGCAGCCATTTGCCTTGGGATGCATTATGTACAGAGCTGGAGGTTAAGACAGAGGAAATCGGAGGATGTGTGCCACAATTGTATGGAAGGGCAAGGTGAGCAGGGTTGCCATGACCAGGAAAGGAAAGCTACAGATGGACAGGTGGTAGAGGCAGTTGTGCGTTCAGCAACCAGCTTGTTAAGCTTGGCACTGCAGAGGACTCGATGGGCAGTCAGTTTGGAACCTGATTGAAGCTGAGAACCCGGATTACCTCTAGTCCAGATTCCCTCCTGGGAGCCCAAGTGCCCACAACATACCAGCGGCCCCCAGAGTGTTCTGGGAAAGAGAATTACTTAACTATGTTTAACTTAAACTCACTTGACTGCCTTACCCTTTTGTTGTTTCATGGAACATTTATTCATTTACTGCAAATTACACTTTGGGGAACTAGTTTCTGATCTCTGTAGATCTTTCTTTGTTCGCAACATAGAGCAAAGAAACTGATTAGATATTTGATAGATCTGTAGATATTCAGTATATCCCTATTATCACCAAAACAGATGGTGGAAGCTTCTAGAAACCCAGGCCTGACCTGGGAACTGAGGACACTCACCCCTCTGCGTGGGCAGTGGGAGCACAGGCTGCTGGGGGTTTTGATCAAAGACAGCTTGCTCTCTTGGCTTTCTACCTACACCGAATGTGCCAGTAAAGCCTTGGCCCAGTTCCTCCCCTAGTTCTTTTTTATTCTCTACTTTGGCTTCTTGTCATTGCTTTTCCATTTGCATAACTAATACGCACAACACAGAGTTCCTGCAATTTTACAGACAGCTGGCCAGCACATCTTGGATGCTGATGTCAGGAAACATCTGGAAGAGAGCTAAAGTTACTGCAGGCTCCACTGAGAACAATGGAAGCACATTAATATGGAAAATTCAGCGTGGGGGTGCATAAAATGGCTGCTAGGCCAGCTTACAAAAGCCTCATGCAAAACCCTATTGTATTTTGAGCATTAATACTTCTGAGCAAATGAGCAGAGATCCAGCTAACACTGAAACATGGTTACTTTCTTTTGGACCCCATAACTAAGCATTAAGCTTTTTTTTTTTAATATTTGTTTGTGGTGAGGATTGAATATATGACCAATGTATGCTAGACAAGTGTTCTACTACAGTGGTTTATCTACTGCTATCTTATTTAATTTAACTTAATTTAATTTAATTTAATTTAATTTATTTGGTACCAGGGATTGAACTCATGACCTACTGCTTGTCAGGCAGGCACTTATACAGCTGAGCTAATTCCCCAGCCCTTTATTTTATTTTTGTTTGTTTTTCTTTATTTCTTTTTCTTTATATTGTGATGAGATCTCATTACATTCCCCAGACTGACCTCAAACTTGCAATCCTCCTGCCTCAGCTTCCCAAGTAGCTAAAATACAGTTTCCACAACCATGTCCAACAATGTTTTCCTTCCTGAAAATTTCCTAGAATTCTTTCCAGCTTGCTAAGGTACTCATTTCAAAAAAAAAAAAAAATCGTGAACTGGCATTTTATTTTGTGATAACATCAAGCTGATCTTCCTCCTTCCTCCGTGTTCTCTTTCTCAACATATTAAGGTATAAAATAGAGTTTTTATACACCTGTTTCTCCTGTCATTAAGAAGTCAGTGAGCTGGGCACATGCTTATAATCCCAGCCCCTGGAAGGCTGAGGCAGGAAGATTGCTGCACGTTTGAGGCCAGCCTGAACTACATAGTGAATTCGAAGCCAGCCTGAACTACATAGCAAGACCCTGCTTGAAACAAACAAAAACAATAAATCAGTGAGAGAAGATATATTGAACTTAACAAACATTGTGAGTGCAGTATTTAAATGTAAATTTGGGGGTGGGAATTCTGAGGATTGAACCCAGGGCCCTTGCACTGAGCTATATCCTAAATCCTTTTTTTTGTTTTGTTTTGTTTTTTGTTTTGTTGTGAGACAGGGTCACTAAATGACTAAGTAGCTCAGGCTAGATTCAGACTTCCAATCCTCCTTCCTCTGCTTCTCAGAGTTTAGAGATTATAGGTATGTACCATCATGCCCAGCAATAATGGTGTCTTAAAAAAAATAATACTTATATTTACCCAAACCTGGTGGCACATGCCTATAATCCCAGCCCTCTGGGAAACTGAAACAATAGGGTCATGAAATTGAGTCCAGCCTGGGCGATTTAGCAACTTGAGACCCTGTACAAAATCAAAAATGTTACAGATATTGCTCAGTGTGAAGACCCTGGGTTCGTTCCCCAGAGTCCAAATCTAACAAGCAGACAATCTGTACAGCATAATGGTTAAAACAATGGGTCTACACCTCCTCTTAACCATGTGTAACCTTGGTAAATTATTTACTATAACTTAAAATGTGAAATTGTGGTTGTCATTTTTACCTATTTGGATCATTGTGAGAAATACACAAGCTAATTTGTGTTGGAAGCACTCAGTGGGATGCCTGACACACGTTAGCTATCATTATTGTGGTTCTGTTGATACCCATGGATTAAGAAGGAATCCCTGCTACAATTGATTTCTCAATCCAGCGCTAAAACATTATTTGCTCTCAGTCCCTGTCCTATCGAGCTATATTTGCACTTATAATTTCCCTCTAAGCATTCTCCTAGAGTTTTGCTTACCACTCACTCTATACGGTAGAGATGGAAAACTCTATCTTGTCTCAGGTATGGATCCACATTAGCATCCATGCTGTTTTCCAACATTTGGATTCCTTGTCTTGACCCCCTGCTTTACCGCTCTGAAAACTTGTTGGATTTTCTCCTGTCTCCAGGGTTCTAAAATCACATATTGCTGTGCTTTGGCGTTGGTCTGTTTCCATCCATTGCATGAGTATTTTGGGTATCCTACCAGTCTGGTAGCTCATATTCACTAGTTTGGGAAATCGTGCTGAATTATCAATTTGTCATGAGCCTTTTCCCATAATTTTATTTTATTTCTGTTCTTCCGGAATTCCTGTTTGTTATACCATCTGACCTTCTGGACAGAGCCTCTGTCTTTTCTTTCCTGTTGTCTTTTTCATTGTCATTTGGCTTGTACTTACTTCGGCAGCACATCTACTAAAATTGGAATGATACGGAGAAGATTAGTATGGCCCCTGCACAATGATGACATGCAAATTCATGAAGCATTGTCATTTAGCTTTCATTTCTTAGAGAGTTCCTCAAGTTTGTATCTAAACCATCTGTTACATTTGCTTTTCTTTTGTGCTCCAATTAATTGTAATAGGAGGTTCATGTCAAGCCAACATGAAGTCACCAGTCAGTAATAATAACAAAAACTTGTATGTTGTATGTATTGTATATGTACCACTATTCTTAAAGATGCCTAAATATTAAGTGGTCCAGACAATGTCACAAATTTCCTCGGTGACATCCCATTAAAAGTTAACGAGTTAGGTAAAAGTTTCTTATGTATTAGATAGAGATGATTGATTGATTAAAATAGCTATACTAGCCAGACATGTTGACACACTCCTGTAATCCCAGCACTGGGGAGGCTGAGACAGGCAGATCATTGCAAATTCAAGACCAGCCAGGGCTACAAAGTGAGCCCAAGGTCAGCCTGAATTGCATAGTGAGGCCCTGTCTCAAAGAAAGACAAAAAAGAGAGAGAGAGAGAGCTATACTATGTCAAAATGGAAATTTAAGCATGTCACAAAAATGTCATCATGATTGTCATGCTACAATATTATGCATGGTCCTGATTTTAAATTTTCTGTGTAAAATTATATAACTATTGCCTGTTAGCATTCTACAGGGATTTCAGAGCATCCATAGTTGTTAGCAAATAATGGTTCTATTTTATGTTCAAAGGTGCTTGATATTCAGATAAAATAGTAATATTAAGCTAACTGTTCTCATTACAAAATGTTATGTAATTAACCTCTCCTGATGTTCAGCAACAGAGGTACGGAGACAAGAAACTAGAGAGATAGGTAGGCTAGGAGAACAGCTAGTATTTTGGCCCCAGCTCTCAGCAGTCTCAGGACATGAGAGAACCGTTTTGCAACATCCTGCAAATCTGGTGAGTTCTACAAACTCCTGATCAAGGAGGGTGTGAGACCACAGAGGATAAAGGTGTGTGGTGTATAGTGTGCCTAAGCAGAGTCACCAGGAGACAAAAATCTGCCAAGCTTCCACAGAAAGCAATTTGGTCAAGCAATGGTTGTGACTCATCCAGATGACTGACACTGACAGAAGAACTAAGAGGTTCTGTGCATGGTTCCAAGGTGATTCCTAAGGAGTCCTAACTGACCTAGACAGATGACAAGAGATTGATTATAATTAACACAGATCTCACCTTAACTTGGTCTCGAACATCTTGCAAAAAAGTATAATACAAGAGGTATAAAACAATGCCATGGTAAATAGTAGCTAAAAGAAACTTAAGTCACTAACACCTTCTGGCAGTTGCCAGCTACACTAGTACTTGACTACTGTTATGAATTAATGGACTATACAAGGTTAAATTACTAAATGCAGGAATTTAAAACCCTTGGACTGGAAATCTTTAGCCTAAACAAGTAAGTTCACAAAAAAATAAAAAGGGCCCAAGAATAAAAAGATCATCTACAGATTTCTCCAAACACAGCTTCTCTAGCCTCAACCAACTGCCCATTGTTTACAGCTATAAAACAGAAAAGAGGGAGATGTGGGGAGCAGCTGAAGCTGAAGATCAGTCCTGAGTGAGGCCAGAGCAACACTGATCCCAGGAACACTGAGTGCCTGAGCCATGCCACGTGGCTAAGCTCTTAGGCTGAGAGCTTTCACGTGACACTCAGTCTCCCAAGTGTGTGAATAAATGCCGTTGGCGCTCTCTTGCTCTTTCCTCTCACTCCTTCTCCCTCTCCCCCTGCTTCTTTAAACTTCCCATCAGACCAGAGGGCTCTACATGGCCTCAGTTTGCTGTAAACAAATAAAAAATAAACCATCTGTTAAGTTTTTAAATTCTATTTTTATATTTTAAGTTTCTAACAGTTCCTTTTTGTTCTCTAGTGTTTCTTTTTAATATTTGTGTTTCCCCACATAGTCTCTCTTTTTTTATCTTAAAGAGAATAAAACCAAGCAAACTAAAATCAAATAAGGCCAATCAAAACAAACCAGTGTAAGTGACACAGGACTTCAGAACAATAGGAAATCAACAACAGTTACCACAATGCCTCTTGTTGTCTTCAAATTAGCTGCAGAGACCTTCAGACATAGTAAAAATCAAACAAAGCAGAACAGAATAGAACCAATAAAAACAAAACAATGAATGCAATAAAGGGCTTCAAAACAAGACAATAGTAAATCCAAAATGGCTACAGTAATATATCTTGTTATCTTTGATACAGCTGCACATGGCATCAGGCACAATAAAATTAAACAAAACAAAACAACAACAAAAAAAATAAAACCCAACCCAACAAAACAATAAAAATGATACAGGACTTCAAAACAAGGTAATAGGGAATTAACAATGGCTACCATCTTCAGAAGGAGACCCCCATAGATACCACACTGTGTACCATTATCCTCTGACTAGATGATCAGACCACCAACCCTAGACCTGCAAAGTCAGTGAAACACCAAACACCACAAGCATCAGATTGTATTTTGCCTCAATAGCCTGTATTTCTCCAGATCAGCTGATCACTTATGGGGTGGGAGGTGTTGGCTCTTCTTGTTTCCCAGCCCTTGCACTGGAAGAGGCTTGGGTCTGGATGTCCCCTGGGTGGTGGCAGCCCGCGCATGGCGCTGATTCGCAGGGAGGGCTTGCTTCTTGGTGACTTCTCGTGCTCCTCTCCCACAGCCTGTGAATGGACTTCCCACACATTCTCAAGTCTCCGTTTCCTCTCTAGTTTTTGTTTGTTTGTCTTTGTGTGTTTTCTCTCTAGCTTCCTTGGTAGAGGTTTTCCTCAAATGTCTAATGATCCTGGTCCTTGACTGGTATTTTAGAGCTGAGGGACAGCTCTGTGCCATAGATAATGATGTATGTTGCTTTCAGTTTTTAGGGTGATCTGCCAGGCCCATTGCTATGGGTGGTGGTGGAAGCATTGGCTTTTCTTGGTGTTTTGTATTGTTTCATTTTGTTTTGTTTTGTTTTCCCAAATTTTCTAGGAAAGAAATATCATTCTGTTTCCTAGAGGGTTGAGTTAGCTCTGGCTGCCAGGATTCTGGAAATTGGATATAAATTGAGGAGCACATTGTTGAGCTTAGTGGTACACACCTACAATCCCTGCATTCAGGAGGCTGAGGCAGAGAGCCACTGCAAATTTGAGCCCAGCCTGGGCTACAAAGTGAGTTCTAGATCAGTCTGAACTGCATAGCAAAACCTTGTCTCAAAAAGACAAAATAAATAAACAAATAAACAAACTCAGGTGCTCAAGTCTTCATTATATAAACCTTTATTGCCAGATGTGGTGACACATACCTGAAATCCCAGCACTCAGGAGGGTGAAGCAGGAATATTGTTGTGAGTTCGAGACCACCCTGAACTACAAAATGAGCTCAAGGCCAGCCTGAACTCTATAGTGAGACCCTGTCTCAAAAAGAATAAATAAATAAACCTTTATTATTTGGCACAGCCTTCTTTCAGTACAGACTTGCCAGTTTATTCACACCCAATTCTGGATAACAGATTTTTATTGTCCTCTAGGGAAAAAAACCTTAAGCCTTTCATTTAAAGAGACAGGAGCTGGGCATGGTGGCTCACACCTGTAATCCCACCACTTGGGAGGCTGAGGCAGGAGGATCATTGAGAGTTTGAGACCAGTCTGGGCTACAAAGTAAGTTTAAGGCCAACCTGAACTACATACTAAGACCCTGTCTCAAAAAGACATTAAAAAAAAAAGAAGCAGTTAGTAAAATGCATTAAGGAGAGGGGATTTACACATGGGCCCTCATGGACACTGAATTGCTTCTTGGTTTCCACATTTGCTGATTTAAAATTTATCTTTCTCTGTTTGTTAATTTGAGGTACCAACTCCTAAAAGTTTGTTTCTATCATTATTTCTTCATCCTTTTTAATATTTAAAAATCATATTTTAATTTTATTTTGTTCAGAGACTGGATCTTGCCATGTAGGTCAGACTGGCCTTGAAATCACTAGATAGCCCAGGGTGGCCTTGAACTTGCAGCAATTCTCCTGCCTCAGCCTCCTGAGTGCTGGGATCACAGGTTTGCACCACCACGCCCAGTTTAATGAGTATTTGTGTTTTTTAAAAAAACATATTCTTAATTTAATGATTTCTTTGGAAACGTTACATTTTATCTGCCAGCAAGCAAAGTACTCTGATGGGATCCACAAGAGTATCCTAGCACGGTTTGATAACAGAATTAAGTTCTCACTGGTTTTCAACATTCTGGCCTTCATAACTGCTGCGTGGTCACTGTTTCTATTTGCTGGCAGAGTCCTCTTGGGTTGCTCAGCACCTTTTATGTGGTTGTGAATATAAACAACATGTGCGCCCCACATGGGCGCTGAGATCCGGCTCCGGCCTATCGATCGTGTCCTCCACACACCACAGCTCTGCGTCTCTGCACCCCGCAGCACAGCTTGCAGTCTGGCTGTGCCCCAGAGAATGCTGGGCCACTAAGATTGCTGTCACGGGAAGCGCTGTGCGCAGTGTGTACGGCGGCGAGTACTGCACTTGGCACCTTGTTTCTGAGGAGTCAGATGAGAGTGGACTGGGATTTAGGGTGGAGTGAAGGAGCTGGGGAAATAACAAGACTGCCGAGGATTTGGGTCCACAGTGCGTGTTATCACCTTGCCCTTTATTTTTTTTTTATTTGTTTATTTACTTTTTGGTGTCTTACAGACAGGGTCTCGCTATGCAGTCCAGGCTGCACTTGCAATTATCCTACTGCCCCAGTAGGGTTTCAGACGCCTCACACAGTACTCTAATTTTATGTGCTGAAGCAAGAATTCTCCAAGCTGATACTATCCTCATAGAGCTATTTGCAAGGGGGGCAACTCTGGCTATTATTTAAATAGCCCTGAACTAGGAGGACACACAGCCATTATCACAGCCTAACTCAGCAGGCAGCCCTTGCAGTCTCGGAAATGCCGAAACCAGCCTGGTAAGCCATAACCAGAACTAAAATTCCTTAAACTGATTTTTGACCTCTGTAATCAAAGGAAGATCGATCCAGCTTGTTATTTCATAAATAGCAAAATGCACTAGGCAATCAAAATGTGTCTGATACACATTTTGTGTTTCAAGTCCAAAATCAAAACCTGGTACCGGATGTGGGGGTACATCTCTGTAATCTCTGCAGTTGGGAGGCTGAGGCAGGAGGACCTGAAGTTCAAGCCAGCCTCAGCAATTTTGCAAGGTCCTATCTCAAAGTAAAATTTTAAAACGGATGGGAATAAGGCCCTGTGTTCAGTCACACACACACACACACACACACACACACCAAAATTTAAACGGAAAAAAAACTTTTGAAAAACCAAAGCATGTCAGCATTCAGGAGGCTGAGGCAAGAGGATTACAGTGAGTTCGAGGCCAGCCTGAGCAACATAGCGAGTTCAAAATCAGCCTGAAGTACATAGCATGTCCTTGTCTTAAAAAACAAAAACAGTGGCTGGGGATTTAGCTCAGCAGCATAAGCGCCTGCCTTGCAAGCGTGTGGTCATGAGTTCAATCTCCCGTACCAAAACAAAACAAAACACTGCAGCCACAAATCCAAACAAAGCAAAGCTCCCAGCACTAGTTGTTTCTTAGTGCCCTGCCAGGATGTGACTTAGTGGTATAGTGCTCACCTTGATGTGCAAGGCCCTGAGTTTGAATCCTGGCACACTCATACATGCTCTCTCTCTCTCTCTCTCTCTCTCTCACACACACACACACACACACACACACACTCCTGAATTCTCAGTGCCTACTGTGAGCTAGATGGTTTACATCCATGGTCACATTTAATTCTCCCCCTTCCCAACAATTCTGCAATGAGATTGTTATGACAATTTTGCATATGAAGTGTGGTAAGACTCTAAAAATGTTGGGAAGCTTATCTGAGGTTACAAAGTTGGTACAGTCGACTTGGAATTAGAAAGAGGGTTTTCAGAATTTTCTCCAGAGCCCAACCTCTTTGAGCTGGGCAGCCATGGCAAGCCGATGTCTCCAACTCTCGTACACTGCATAGTGTGCATGTTTGAATGCAGAGACTATTTCAGACAAGCCAGGAGGAAAAGCATGTGTTTATTCTTCTTCACTTGGCTGATCTGGAATACAAGCATGTACTGTTGTATGCTAGATGTCATGCCCCAGCAAATCACCTTCCGCTGCAGGTGCACAGGTGACAGAGACAGAAGGGTTCAGCAATGGTGCCACTTGCCTGGACCGTTCGCGCCTGGTCAAGAGATGGAAAAGAACTGAAGGCCTGTGACTCAGTCCTAGCGTTGATGCTGACTGACCTTTTGGAACTTGCCATCTACTGAAGGAAACCCTTATTGAAAGTTTTACATGTGTTCGGCACTGATTTTTCATTTTGGTTTTAATTTACTTGTTTTGAATCGTCTAGATGTATCCAAGAGTTACAGAGGGTGCTGAAGTCGGCACCCTCTGTCCCTGACCCCAGTCCAGCAGGGGGTTCCCTTCCCTATGTTATCCACCGTGCACAGTTCTGTGTAATAATTAGAGGTGCCAGTGACTTGAAATATATCATTTAAGCCTTCTGGCTATTGCTTTAATTTAACTTTTGTCTTTTCTCAGGAGTTGGAGCAAGAGAGGGAGGCCAGTATAGATGGATACCCTGCATTTTTGTTCCGGTTTTACCCTCCTTTTGCAGATACCAACACTGAGTTCAGCAGCTACTGAGCACATGAGTGGGCTGTCAGGACAGCGCCCAAGAGGAATGCTGGTTGAAGAGAGGTTTCAGCTGAGGATGGAATAGCGAGCTCAGTTTCAGACCACTGTGCTTGAAATGCTGGTGAGAACAACACGAGGAAATGGTAGGAGGTGTGCAAGCTGGAGAGAGCTCTCTGTAGAAATATTTGGGATTTGTTAACATGTGAAAGGTAGAAAAAACCATGGGAATGAATGAGTCTGACCGAAGTACTACCCAGTGAAAAGACAAGCAAGCTGCAGACAGAATCCTGGGATTACTGATTTACTTCTTCTTCATTTACGAGTCAAAAGATTATCTAACTGGCTATGGAGATTGGGTGGTGGCAACAGAATTCAGGGCTCGTTAGCATCTCTCTGGTCTCTCCTTCCCTGGCTCTTTGGCGGACTCCACTAACAAAGAGTGTGCATGTTCCCAGCCCATTGCTTTCCTTGCTCTTTCCTCTCCTCAAAAGTCAGCAGCTGGTAGCGCACTCCTGTAATACCAGCACTCGGGAGGCTGAGGCAGGCAGATCGTTGCAAATTCGAGACCAAACTGGGCTGCACAGTGAGCCAAGGCCAGCCTGAACGGCACAGTGAGACCATGTCTCTAAAAGACCAAAAAAAAAAAAAAAAGCCAGTGGTATGTGCCTTGAGGGGCATGTGCCTTGGAAACCGGTGGACCTGGTTTAGAATAATAGCAACTATGTCTTTGGGCAAATTACTTAATCTTTCTAAACATCTATTTTCCTCATTGTAAATCTGGTCTAATGATATCTCTCTCCCAGGTGGAGTCAGGATTGGAAATAGTTTTAAAAAACCCTCTGCACAAAACCTGAGGTACTGGAGCTGTTGCTGTGGTTCGGAAGTAGTTTGAACGTATCCCCCAAGGCTCTGAGTGCTGGAATGCTCATGGAGAGGTGAGAAGATGGAACTAGAAACCTACTGTGGCAGGTGGAGGTGGAGCCTTGGGAAGTGATGCGGTTAGATACCATCATCGGAACCGAGCCCCCATGACTCAGAGCACTGGTGGGGTTTTTATGCAGATGAAGAGATTATGAGGGACCAGAGGCGATGCTCATATTCATGGCTCCTGTTTCTTGTGTCCAGTTCCCTGTGCTGTATTGGGCCACTGCCAGCACAGAGGTCATCAGCTCAAGTCCCCCCATGACTGCAGAACCATGAGCTACACTGACTTTTCACTGTAAGGTTATCCAGCCCCAGGTAACTCCTTACCACGATGAAAAACAGACTCACATAACTGTCACTGTTCTCATCAGACAGACTGTCTACTCAGATGCTTTTTTCTTTTTCTCCTTTCTGCAAAAACCACAGAGAATCTGTGAATTTATGATTCAATAGATATAAAACTAAAATTTCCCTTTTTTTCCCCTGAACTTTCACGTTACTGGGGTGGTGGGAGACAAATAAAACTTTTAAAACCAGAGATATTTAAAAAGCAAACAAACAAAAAGCAAAATCAAAAAGCCTAGTATGGTAGCGCATGCCTATAACTCCAGCACTTGGGAGGCTGAAGCAGAAGGATCTCTGTGAGGTTGAGACCAGCCTGGGCTACATAGTGAGTTCAAGACCAGACCAGCCTGAATGAAACAAAAAAAAGAAAGAAAGAAGAAAGAAAGAAGAAAGAAAGAAAGAAAGAAAGAAAGAAAGAAAGAAAGAAAGAAAGAAAAGAAAAGAAGAATAAAGGTTGTCAGAGGCACATTTTTCTTTAAACAGATAATGATTTTAATATTTTGCTCTCGTGTGTGTGTGTGTGTGTGTGTGTGTGTGTTACTAGAGATTGAACCCAGGGCCTTCACACTACTACATACTCACCCACTTTTTTATTTTGAGACAGGATCTTGCCAAATTGCTTAAATGCCCAAGATGGGTTCAAACTTGTAATCTTCCTGCCTCAGCCTCCTAACGGGCCTGGATTACAGGCATGCACCTCCATATCAGCTTTCTTCTGGTTTTAGATTCTCCTCTTAGGTATTAGTTTCTGCAGATAACATCCACGTTGACAATGGCATCTCCTCCTGCACGTGGAGAATGAATGCAGAAACTTCCCCAAATTCACTGTGCAGACTTCTCACATCTCATTAGCGCAAACTACACCTCATGCTCATTTTAAAATTGGAGGGCCAGGGATTTTAGCTCAGTGCCTGGCAAGCACGTGGTCATGAGTTCAATCCCCAGGACCAAAAATAAATAAATACATAAATAAATAATAAAAATAAAAATTGTCATAAATACTGGCAAGGAATACAGAAATGTGTGACTAGTTTAAACGAATCAGGATACACCTCTAGCTAGGAATGTGGTCATATTCCCTGAAGTAGACACCCAAGTAAAATTGAGTTCTACTAATGAGAAAGAAGGAGGAAATAAAATGAATAAAGCCACGTTATTCGTTTCCTCTTACCACCTGAGCTCTATCCCTTGTAAGCTACTCCAGGAGGTATAATCATTTCCTAAGTAGACTCTCAACATTCTTTCCCTCCCACCCAAGCTCACCTTCCACCACTATGTAGCCTCTTTACTAAAAAATGATTCTCTCTAACTTTCATTAGTTTTAACCTAACCTTCAGAAAAATACTCAAACTTACCAAAAGAGTTTTGAACCATAGGATATCCTGGGAACTTGGGAAGCCAAAAGCAACACCAGAAAGACAAGATGGATTCAGGACCAAACCTGCGCTCTACACTGAGCTACAGTCACAGCCCAACCATGTGGCTTTAGCCCTACTAGAAAATTTAGACATGTGATCTCACCAGGTATTTATTCTGCCTCACCAAATGTGTAATATACAAAAATATCCCTCAAAGAGTAATTTTCAAAATGAACGAAGGGCTGGATATCGTGGGTCATGCTTGTAATCCCAGCGCTTGGCAGAACTGTAGTAAATTCATGGGGCTGTCCAACTCATTATTCAACGCAGGCTGGTCTTGACCTTACATTCATCCTGCCTTTGCCTCCGGAGTTCTGGGATTACAGACATGTGCCACTAAACTTGAGTATTGAGTACTGAAAACTTGTTCTAAGTGTAATACAAAGTCTTTATCTTCACCCATTTCAAAAGCACCTATCCTCTTCTTGCACATCCTGAACCTCACCTTGGTGCCTCCAGGTCTTGAAAACCTCTTGCATAGTTCATGGGGTTGATTTTGGAAACTTTTTCATGATCAAGCCACATTACCATACAGGTATTTCCATAAGGACAATGTGCAGTTAGTTTAGAGCCAGTGTATTCGGGCCCCTACTTGGTTGCTCTTGTGGGGAACCACAGAGATGATTGTACTTGACTCTCCTTGAAAAGAAGAGCAACTATCTCCATTTTGGATAAACTTGGCCCTATCTCCAGGTACTGATATATACAGAGCTGGATAGCCTATTTTTTTTTGTACCTTCAATTGGCTTTAAACACTGTAAAATGGGCTGACTGAGGAGCTGATGTGTAATCTCTAAAGCAAAGTGAAAGGGCAGTGTTACCCCACCCAGTGACTCCCCAAATATGTGGTTGAGCTGGGTGGCATGGAGAACCGTGCTCCATGCTCTCCCACAGATCACCTCAGATATCCTGCCTAGCCCAGCTCACAGTAGTCACAGCTGTCACATATTTCCTGCCACTCTCACTGTCACTCATCCCCGAGCCACTCCCCTCATGGAGAATTAATAAAGCCCAGGTTGAGTTTTTTTTAATTATTTAAAGAGAAACAAAAGTGTATAAAGGGTAAAGATAATACAGAATTTCAAAAAAAAGATAAACAATAAGAAATCACTAGTCGATAAATTACATATTGTCCTCTTAGAAATAGTTGTTCAAGTTACAAAATTAAAACATACAAAGTAGATATTCAAACAGGGAGAGTGTAAACAGCTATGCATGCATGAGTCTCTACATGTATTTCTATCCTTTATGTATTAGAGGGAAAAACAAAACATAGCAAGACAAAACAAAACAAACTCCTATAAAAACATGAAACCAAAAAGTCATATAAAACCACAGTACAAGGTGATCTACAATGATTGCTGTGTTGTTTCTTACTATCTTCAATAGAATTGCCTATATCATCAGGCATAAATGAATATAGCAGTACATAACAATATTACTAAAAATAAAACATTGTAGACAGTGTAAAACTTCAAAGGCAGGTAATAATCAAACCATAGTGGATATTCTGGTGGATCTTGTCATCTTAAGTGCAGTTGCCTATACTCTCAGACTTGATATAATCAATCATAACAGCTTTGAATAAAATCTATCAATACAAAACAGTGATCTAACAAACCAGATTCAATTATGATCAGTCATGGTAAAACAGTGTAGGTTATACAGAGCTTTAGATTAAGTTAATAGGAAATTAAGGATGATTATCATACTATATCCTGTTATTTTTGGGATTACTGTCTGTGCCCTCAAATCTAGTTCAGGTAGAATGACTGGAACAGAATATAATACATCTAAGCAGAGTGGTGTGAGTAATGTGGGTTTTAAATCCTGGTGCACTATTAACAATATAGTGTATCAAGGCCATCTATGTTAGAGATTCTAGCCATCCTTCTCTGTCTCATTTCTGCTTTGCTATTTTTCTGCCTTTGTTTGTCTAGTTTTCTCCTTCATTCTACTGCCTGCCCCACTCATTGAGGCCTTTCTGCCACTGTTCCTAAAATCCTGGTATTTTTTTTTCTCTCTCTAGAATGTCCTTCAGTATTCTCTGTAGTATTCTCCAATTCCTTCTTTGTCATGGAAATATCTTGTCTCTCCATTAATTTTGAGAGACAGTTTTGCAGGGTACATCAATCTGGGCTGGAGGTTATTTTCTTTCAGGGTTTGGAATACTTCGCTCCAAGCTCATCTTGATCTGATGGTCTGTGTCGAGAAGTCAGCCATGATCTTGATGGGCTTACCTTTATAGGTAGTCTGTTTCTTTTCTCTGATGGCTTTTAATATTCTGTTTTTATATTGAATTTCTGGTATCTTGATTATTGTATGTCTGGGTGTAGTTCTGTTTTGGTTGTAGGTGGCTGGAGTTCTGTATGCTTCATATAACCAAATGTCATTTTCTTTTCCCATGCTTGGGAAGTTTTCCTTAATTATTTCTGTGAATAGCTTTTGTAATTCACCTGTTTGCATCCCTGCTTCTTCATTCACATTTCTTATTCTTAAACTGTAGATTCTCTTTTCATCTTCTGGCCTTTGTATTGTTAGTGACTGTTTCCTTGCTATTTTTAAGAGATCTTTCCTTTCATGATCACACTTTGCAAACTTGTCTTCAAGTTTTGATAGTCTATCCTTAGTTTCTTTTAAGGAGTTTTACCAGCTTTCAATGGAGTTTTTAATTTCCTGGTAGTCTCTTTGAATCTGCTTTATGTATTCTATATTTTCTTTATATTCTTTATCGAATGTTTCTCTCCTTTTTTTGTATTCCTCCCTTCTTCCATCTGTATCTTCCTGAGAGATGCTTAGCCTTTCTTTTATTACTCTACTCATATCTTGCTTTACCTGATTTAATGTTTCAGTTTTGAGCTCATCTACTAGGTCCTGAAGATATTTCTTAATGTCCACTGAAGGCATGTCTGATGTTGCGTGTTTGCTGCCCTCAGTCTCCCCTGTTTTTCCCTTTCCTGGATCAGTGCTCTCAGGGTTCTGGGCTTGGGGCCTCCTCTTGCCTCTCTCTCCTGTCGAGGTCCCAGCTTCCTCTACACAGGTGTACAGTGGAAGTCCCAGCCCCCTTCCCTGTTTGGCCACAGTTCCTCTGAAGCACACTGGTGAGGGACCTCTGACCTCTCCTGCCTGCTCTTGTCACTGAGGTGTAAACAGGGGCTTCATATGCCAGAGCCTCCCCACTGGGCCAGCCAAACTTCAGGGGCCTTAATCAGGTTAGTGCTTGCTAGGCGCAGGGAATCTATTTGGGACGGCTCATTGAGACCCAGCCAGGGGTGCCACCCAGTCCAAGCAAATCCCATGAATCTGCTCTGGGGAGGGAGCAACCAACTGAAGTCACTGTCGTTCCCAGTTCAGGCTCCTCCTGCCAGATTCCAACATGTCGCCCATTTGGTCACACCCTTTCCATGGCGCGGGGGGGGGGGTGTCATTCCCAGCACTGACCGTGGATTAATGAAGGTCCCTTCCCCGGCTCCACTCTCCACTGGGCTCACCAACCCCCGACTTCAGCACTGCTGTGGCTCCTGTGAGTGGTGGTGGGAACGAGTTTGGGCGGCTCTGCTGGCTGGCACGGATTCAAGCTGGCACAAATTCAGGCCAGCGCAAACTTGGCGGGTCACAGTGAAAATGCTGTGTCCTGTAATTTTTAGCTGTTCCAGTTGTAGTCCCAATGTGTTTGACAAGCTTTTTTACGTTTTAATTTCTTCCTGTGTCAAGAGGATCCATCTCCCTCTGGCATATGAGTTGTTTCTCCCAGGAGGCTCTGTATTTTGTTGCTCACTGATTGGCCATCTTTAGATCCTCCTCCCAGGTTGAGTTTTGAGTGAGGCCTTTTGTTCAGGTGAACCACCATCTTGGCTGGACTTAGAACCACTTGGTTCCTCACAACTGAATATATGTCTCAGTGTCTTTTTTCTCTCTTCCGGCTGCACTGGATGTGGTAGATTGGAATTAACTCCCTAGAATTCCAATAACTTCTCCTTGGGATTATAATTATAAACCTTCCTGGGCCATGATGAGGAAGGGAAAAGGTTCTCTATAAGCTCTGACCCTAAGTATATGGTAGGTTGGAGGGATGCAGTGACTCAACATCTGCCATCCTCTTATTCTGTAGAAACAAAGCTCTCTTGAACGAGCCACTCACAGTGGCAAAGAAAACAACATCTGCAACACTGAAAGTGTCTGTCATTTATTTTCCATTATTTTAAAACTAAAGTTCTTGAAACCAAGGAGGGGCCAGGAGCTAGAAAGAATCACCCTGAGCAGCAAGTGCAGTGCAGGACCAAGTGACACATGCACACAGGCACACATCATGTGCCAGATGCCAGGGTGGCATCATGCAGGAGCCCCACTATTCTTGTGTACACTTTTATGTTTAACATTCTCTATTAATGGAATAAAAACTCATGAGCAAAAACTTCACACACTTTCTTTACATAATTTATATATACTTGAAGCCAGCCACTTCCCATGAGTTAGTGTCATGCATGGGCTACAGGGAGGGAAACTAGACACCAGTGTCTTCCTATTAATTGGCACCTTTCATGGGCCACAGAGAGGAGAACAAGAAGCCAGACACCCAGTGTGGCACCCAGTATGGGCCATGAGGAAGACAACCAGATGCCAGCCCTTCCCAATGTGTGGGCTAAGAGACAAGAAGAGTCAAGGTTCCCAACCCTACCTTCCTATGAGCAACTGGCTGATCCAGAGAAACACAGGCTGAAATGATAGCTACTGAAGTAAATTACAACTTAATGCTTAGTGTTTAGTGTTTCATTGACTTTACAGGCCTAAAGTCAGTAATTTGATCATCTATTTAGAAGATAACAATATGCAGTATAGCATCTAGGGGGGATCTCCTTCTGAAGGTGGTAGCCATTGTTAATTCCCTATTATTTTGTTTTAAAGTCTTGTATCATTTTCATTGTTTGGATTTGGTTTGGTTTGATTCTGTTTTGTCTTGGTTGATTTTATTATATCTGATATTATGGGCAGCTGTTTTGAAGACAACAAGAGGCATTATGGCAACCATTATTGATTTCCTATTATCTTGTTTTGAAACCCTGTATCACTTACACTATTTTGTTTTGATTGGCCTTATTCTGTTTTATTTTGCTTGGTTTTATTCTCTTTAAAATAAAAAGATAAATAGATAGATAGATCCTTGAAAAAAGTACTTAAAACCAAGCCCAGCTCCCATGTGCACAATGGCCACTATTGAGACTCTCCCATGGGCAGCCAGCATGAGCTCAAGAGAAGAAGCAGACAGCCCTACTTCTCCCAGCCTGCTAGCTGCTGTCACCTTCAGGGACCTGCAGCCAGTGAAGGCCCAAGAATCAGCCAGGCACACCTTGGAGAAGCCCATCCTACACCCCACCACCTCCCTGGGAACCTCATATAGGAGAAACCCAGGTACCTGACCCAGCCCCCTACACTGTGGATGGGTAGCCAATGTGGGAAGCACGTGGGATCCCCCAACCAGCTTGTCTGAAGGAACCCAGGAAAATGTTAAGACAAAGGAGCAAAGGCAATCTCTAGCCTCTAGCCCAAATAGAACAAGTCCAGGAGACATGAACACAGAAGAAAATGGAAGGCACATACCTGAAATTTCTGGGATGATGGCAATTGCAGTATAGAATCTACTTCATAAGGCTGTAAAAGAAATCAGATTAGAAATAATACCTCAGACGAGAGAAGAAATGAAGAACATAATAAAAACATGAGCATATCTAAAGAAGACATAGATAATTAAAAAGAGGAACATAAGAGAATGAAGGAAACCTTGAATGAACAATATAGGGAAGAATTGGAATGTATGAAACAGACTCAAGGAGATATCCAGGAAATTAAAAACTCTATTGAAAGCTGGAAAAATCCTTTGAAAGAAACTGAAGATAGACTTTCAGACATTGAAGACAGGATGGCAGCTAGCAATCACAAAAGGAAAGATCTCTTAAAAATAATAGGGAGTGCTCACTTTGGCAGCACATATACTAAAATTGGAACAATACCGAGAAGATTAGCATGGCCCTTGCACAAGGATGACACACAAATTCATGAAGCATTCCATATTTTCGTGAAAGGAAAGTAAAGTAAAGGATATAATAGTATGTATAGTGTGTAAGATAGATGACCATATTATTAAATTTCTGTTGGATCATTGAACAGAAGAGTTTGTACTGTCAATGTTTGAGTGTCTGACCACTTTTTATGCTTTGATTTTGTAACAACTATTGTTAAGATGACAATATGTGATGTATCAACTACTGATTTTATGATGTTAATTTTTTTAAATTCTGTATTCTACTTTTTTCTCATTTTTCTATTTTGTTTTTAAATTTTCTTTTCTTACTTTAAATAAAATAAAATAAATTTTAAAAAATAACAGGGAGCCAGAACACAAAACTCTTTCAAAATTAATGGAGAAATAAGATACCTCCATGACAAAGAACAACTGAAGGAATTCATGGCCACCAAACCAAAGTATTGGAGGACATTCTAGAAAGAGATAAAAAGAGCCACAGTTCCAGGAACAGCAGCAGAGTGGGATCACTGAGCTGGGCAGACACTTGAATGGAAGGGAAAAGTAGGGAATCAATGGCAGGAAAAATGTGTGACAGAGACAAACCAGTGCCTGTTAGCCATAACCATTGATGTAGATGGCCTCAATTCACCAATAAAAAGAAACACAGCAGAGTGAATCAAGAGATAAGATCCATCAATACTGGTATACAGAAACACATTAATTTGAAAGGAAATTCATAGATTGAAAGTCCACAGAGAAAAAACAATGCTCTGTGCAACAGGAAACCAGAAAAAAATCTGAGGCAGCTTGCCTATCAACCACAATGGATAAGAATGGATAAGAAAGATAAAGCATTTTTATTCAATGTAAAGTTACTCAGCTATGAAGAGGGATAATCATGAGGCTCTTTTAGGTAAATGAATGCAATTTGACAGCATGTTCTTGGGTGAAGTGGCTTGGACTCACATGGGTAAACATCATATTATCTTCCTAATATAAAAAACTAGGGTGACTATTTGGGGATGGCAATGCACTATATATATATATATATATATATATATATATATATATATATATACATATATATATATTTGTGCCCTGAGAGTTGTGTTTTGAAATTTTTATTCTTTTCTCTTTAAAATAAAATGGATTTGGGGGAAAAAACTGAAGGCATTAGTAGGATCCAAAACTGTACAATAAATATTGTGAAAATGAAAGGGGAGGAAATGTCTAAAAAGGAAAGGTGGTAGCCATTGTTAATTCCCTATTTTCTCGAGTTAAAGTCATGTTTCTTTTTCATTGTTTTGTTTTGGCTGATTTTATTCTGTTTGGTTTGATTTCTTTATATCTGATGGTATAGGCAGCTATTTTGAAGATAACAAGATATATTATTGTAGCTATTGTTGATTTCCTATTATCTTGTTTTGAAATCCTGTATCACTTTCACTGTTCTGTTTTGATTGGTTTTATTCTGCTTGGTATGATTTGGGTTTGTTTTTTTTTTTTGTACCAGGGATTGAACTCATGACCTCATGCTTGCCAGGCAGGCGCTTATGCCACTGAGCTAAATCCTTGGCCCTGATTTTATTTTATTCTTAAAAATAAAAAAAGAAATAAAAATTAAAAAATATGCAAGGCCTTAAGTTCAATTCCTGGTACCCCCCAATAAATAAATAAATGAAATAAAAAAATAAAATTAAATACTTAAAAACTCACTTTTGTGAACTTACACCATGAAATATTTTTGAGTGATAATCAATCCTCTTTTATTCATATTTTGTGATGTATTTGCAGTGCCATTAACAGAAATATATGGTAGCTACCAGTCTAGTTTTTAGAATTTCATTTTGTTTTCACTTCCATTAAGTAGATAGGAAATATGAATATGAAAATCTCTAAAACCTTGAAAGAAAAATTTTCTAATTTATGTCTTTTTTGCATTTTTTGTATTAGGAATTGAACTCAGGACCTTGTGCTTGTCAGGCAGGCACTTATGCAACTAAGCTATATCTCTGTCTCTTCTAATTTATATCTCTATGTGATTATTACTGAATTTTACCCAGAAGTCAATCTTACAGTATAATATACACTTACATGCACACTTATGAAAGTATTAACCAGAACACTTGTCATCCCTTATCAAGAGCTTAGACTTTCAGTCACATTTTGTTGTACCATTACAAATTCAATAATAAGAAATTATAACTTCAAATTTTTAATTATTTTTCATAAGTACATCAATTGTATAGTTCCATATCCTGATGTATTGCTTTTAGTACAAGATATGTTCCATAATTTCTCAGTGATTTTGTTCTCTTCCTCTAATTGCATCTTATTTATTTGAATTATTGTAATCAATTGATTTAGTCCTTTACAATAGACTGCCTGGTTTAGCTGATTGTTTGGTCAATGAAGGCTGCCATTTTCAATTAGTTTTATGGAAAATATTTTCTTTTCTTGTTTAAAAAATTTATTTTGAAGGTAACAAAACACAACAAAACAAGACAGAACAAAGCCAATTGAGACAATGCAATGAAATTGGTACAGAACTTCACAGCAGGATACCGGGATAACAAAAAATATTTTCCATAAATATTGAATAGTTGAATGAGCTAAATCAACAGTTTATACTTCTTTTTTTTGGTTTGTTCTTTTGTTTTTTCTTCTTTTTGGTGCCGGGGATTGAACTCACAACCTCATGTTTGCCAAGCAGTCTCTTACGCCACTGAACTAAACCCCTGACCCCAATAGTTTATACTTCTGATAAAAAATATTTAAAAGTGTTAGAATAAGAGCCATTTAAAAAAATGTATTAAACTGGGTGTGTGGTGCACGCCTATAATCCCAGTACTTGGAAGGTTGAGGCAGGAAGATTGCCCCAAATTCAAGGGCAGTTTGGTTCTACTTAGCAAAACCATGTCTCTAAATAAATAAATAAAATATTAACAGATGTTTACAGAAAGGGGTTTTCCTTTATTTTCTTTCCTTTTTTTGACACTTTTTTTTGGTCCTCAAGATTGAATCTAGGATCTCATACTGAGTTACATCTCATATATATGTGCATGTGTGTGTCTGTTTGTTAAATTTTGAGACAGAGCCTTGATAAGTTATTGGGAACCCTGCCAAGAGTCCTGATTGTCTGTCTTATGGGTATAGCGAGAAAAATAAGAAACAGAGACAAATCTGGTAATACATGAATGGCTAGGAATCAGTGTCTCCTCATGAGTCCTCTCCCGATGCTCCAAAACAGCCACTATTTATTAGTTGTGTACAGTGGTAGTCAGGGCTAGTGAAATATTCCAATTTACCAGAAGACTCACATTCAAAATGGCATAGACAATGAAATGCTAAGAAGGAATATAATCCTGGGATGACTCAAGAGGGCGTAAATGATTTTATACTTAGAAGAGTCAATGGGAAATCTCAGATGAGTAGTATCAATAACTTCAAACCTTCATTTTACCCCATAGGGAAATATGCAAAATTAGCCATTATGAATTTGTGGTCCCCATCAGTAAACTGTCCAAGCTGGGCTTCAACTTGAAATCCTTCTGTCTCAGCCTCCCAAAGTGCTGGAATTACAAGAGTGTGCCACCACACCCTGCCACTTTCCCCAGTTCTTACATATCACTGTAAACATGGTATGTCGAACTAAAAGAGAACAGAGATGGTTATATAGTCACTCACTTGATAAAATTTACTCACTTGATAGAAATTTTTAGTAAATTTTCCAGTTTACAGCAGTGAATGACTTTTTTTTTTAAGAGTAGGAAAATGTATTGAGGAATAGAAATGGTGAATAGAAATAGTTCCTGATAGACAGGAGGGGTCCAAAATGGGATGCTAATGAGCCCACTTCTCTGAGAAAATTGTAAAAGTCACGAGGTGGGTAAACAGTGGATCAAAACAGGATAGCAGTTTGACTAATATTAATCCAATAGTAGCAAGGGATGACATCATTAATCTTGATTGATAATAGTCTTACTCTTGATTTTAATTTAGTCTTAGTAGGTTTAGTTTCAGCTTAGTCGATGGGAGAGGAAGGCCCATCCAATGAGATAATGATGGTATCAATAATCTCAGCTTCCTTTTATCCTGCAGGGAAGGATGTAAATCTGGCCATTGTGATTTTTTTCCAATCAGATTTTATTGGTACATTTTAGGTTTCCATAATGTTCACATTCATCACAGGGAATTTGTACCTGTACATGATATAACTTGTTTCTGTTTTTCCCCATTACCTTACCCTCCCTTCAACCTCCTCTTCCCCATCCACAGAGGCTTTGTTTCCATTTTTTTCTCCTTTTCTCATTTTTGTTTACTTTTCCCTTATTTCCTCCCCACTCCCTTGTTCCCCTCCCCATTTGAACATTTTCTTCCTATTTCACAATGCCTATTATACATTTGAGCCCTTGTTACACTTTTGGTTTCTCACACCAGAGAACTAGTGTAATATTTATGCCTGTGTGTTGCTTTATTTCACTTAAGGGTATGGTCTCAAAGTGCATCTATGTACTTAGAAACAGTTCAAATTTATCCCTCTTTATGGTAGAGTAATACTCCACTGTATATATATTAAAAAACACATCTTCTTTATCCATTCACAAGTTGATGGGATTCGGGCTGTTTCCAAGATTTGCCCGTTGTGATTTTAATCTTCTTTAGGTGAGCTTCCAGCCACAGTTCCAATGTGTTCTCATCTACTGCACTGACTTCCTTTGAGGGGCTGGTCCTATCTTACGGTCTATAATGTTTCTATCCCACTAGCTGCCTGTCATATTCCTCCCTCTGAAGAGGCATTCCTAACTGCAGTTAGGGGAGAAGGGGCATAGTTTCCATCTAGCTGCTTCAAGCTGAGAAGGGTCAGTTTAAGGGAGACCACAGTCAGGGGCCTGCTCCAGAAAGCTAACATAATGGATCTTAAGCAGAAGTCATGCTGTGGTTTGTTGGATATAAAAACCATATCTCTGTACACATTCATTGGTTGATGGGCATTTGGATTGTTTCTAAGGTTTAGCTATTACAAACTGTGCAGCTCTAAACATGGGTGTGCATGTATCGCTGAGGTATGATGCTTTTAATTCTTTTGGGAAGCTACCAAGAGGAGGAATAGCTGGGACTTCTAGTCCTAGTTGTCTGAGGAATGTTCACACTGATATTCACAGTGGTTGCACCAGTGTACATTCCCAACAGTGAAAAAGGATTCCCTTTTCCCTACTAGATCTTTTACTTCCTTGGTTAGACGGATTCCTAATATTTCATTTTTTTTTTAATCGGTACCAGAGATTGAACTCACAACCGCGTGCTTGCAAGGCAAGTGCTTATGCTGTTGAGCTAAATCCCCAGCCCCTTAATATTTCATTTTTTAATGCTATTATGACAGATGTCAAAAAAAGAAAGATATGGTTTCCCTAATTTCTCTCTCAGTGCATTTGTTGTTGGTGTACTGAAATGCTAATGATTTTTGTGTTGACTTTATGTTCACCTATGCTACAGAATTTGTTTATTAAGTCTAGAATTTTTTGGTGGAATTTTGGGGTCTTCTATGTAGAGTCATCTGAAAATAATGATAATTTAACTTCTTATTCCTATATTTTTATTGTATTTCTTTCTCTGTCTAGTTGCGCTGGCTAATACTTCCAGAACTATAGTGAGTACGCGTAGTGGCAGTGGGTGTCCTTGTCTCGCTCCTGATATTATGTGAAAGCTTTCAATTTGTGACCCTTCAGTGTGACACTGGCAGTTTGTTTGTCATAGATGGCTTTTATCAGACTGAGATAAAGACCATCTATTTCAATTTTCTGTAAGATTTTTGTCATGAATGGGTGTGGGATTTTGTCAAACACTTTCCACCTCTATTGAGATGATCCTATGGTTTTTGTTATTAGCTTCTTTTTTTTTGTCTTTTTGAGACAGGGCCTCTCTATACAGTTCAGGCTGGCCTTGAGCTCACTTTGTAGCCCAGGCTGGTCTCGAACTCGCAATGATCCTCCTGCCTCAGCCTCCCAAGTGCTGGGATTACAGGTGTGAGACACCATGCCTGGTTTGTTATTAGCTCTTTTAACTTTGTGTATTTTTTTTGTTTTTGTGGGGGAGGGTACCAACCATCAAACTCAGGACCTCACACTTGTAAGGTAGGCACTGTGCCACTGAGTTATATCCCTGGCCCCCTTAATATGGTGTATTACATTTAGTGATTTCTAATTATTTTTATTTTTGAAACACAGTCTGATCAAATTGCCTAGCTTGATCTCAAACTGGTGATCTTTTTATTTCAAACCCCTAAATACCTGGGATTTCAGGGTTTTTCTAATAAACAACTTTCCATAAAACTGAAGAAATGCTTAAGTGAACTGTTAGCTGATGGATTACTAAGACAAATTTTTGGGAGACAGATCATAAAATAAGAATGAATAATTTAGGATCAGTTAGATTTTAATTAATTTAGTTATAATTACCTTTATGAAAAGTTTCTTCCAGCCAGGCCTAATGGTACATACCTATAATCCCAGCACTCAGGAGACTGCAGCAGGAGGATCGCCACAAGTTCAAAGCCAGCCTGTACTACATAGTGAGATCAAGGCCAGCCTGAACTATGCAGTGAGATCCTTTCTAAAAAAAAAACTCAAAATGCTTCTTCCATCCCCATCTATAACTGACATAAAGCTTTCTTGGTGGTATTATTTATTTATTTATTTATTTATTTATTTATTTATTTATTTATTGGTGCTGGGGATAGAACTCATGACCTCATGTTTGCCAAGCAGACACTTATGCCATTGAGCTAAACCCCCGGCCCATCGGTAATATTTATAAAAATAAAAATAAAATTGTTGTTCTAAATTAAGACAAATGAATTAATTGTAAAGAAAATAGTCCCATCTGTTTTCTTAAGAACTGTATCTCTAAGCACCTGACTGACAAGTAAAAGGTTGTGAGTTTGATTCCTGGTACCAAAATAAATGAATAAATAAATTGTACCTCTAATAAATTTTTCTTTTCTTTTTCCCATGAGAGCTTCTTTTTTTGTTCTCTCTCTCTCTCTCTCTCTCTCTCTCTCTCTCTCGGTTTGGTTTGGTTTGGTTTGGTTTGGTTTGGTTTGGTTTGGTACTGGGAATCAAATTTTTTCCCCATTTCCCTACTCTCTCTTCCATCCATTCTCCCCTCCCCATTTACAAAAACTATTTCCATTTTTTCCTTCTTGTCTCATTTTTTTTTACTTTTCCCTTCTTTGCTTTCCCTCTCCCCCATCTTTGTTCCTTTCCTCATTTGAATGTTTTCTTCCTATTTCACATACCTATTATACATTTTGGTCCTTAATTACATTTTTGGTTTTTCACACCAGAGGGACAATATGGTATTTACATGTGTGTATTCTGTTTATTTCAGTTAAGTGTGGTATCAATGTACATCCAGTTACCTAGCGATGTCTCAAGTTTATCCTTCTTTATGGCTGAGTAGTACTCCATTGTATGTATTTTTTGTTCTTTGGGTTCTGAGGATTGAGTTCACAACCTCACATTTGCCAAGCAGGCACTCACGCCGCTGAGCTAAACCCCTGGCCCCTACCATTGTATGTATTTAAAAAGCTCCACTTCTTTATCCATTCATCAGTTGTTGGGCATTTGGATTGTTTCCAAGATTTTCTATTCCACACTGTGCTGCTATAAACATGGGTGTGTATATACTGTTGTGCTATGATGCTTTTCATTCTTTCAGGAAGATACCAAGAAGGGGAATATCTGGGTTGAATGGAACTTAACTTTTCATATGTGTGCATTATTTTGATAATTTTTACACTAAAATAATTATATTATTTTAAAAGTTGTGATATTTTAAGGCTTGGAAATTATGGTGGAACCTATCAGGTGTCTCAAAAACTGTTCTCTGCTGTGCGTGCCCAGTGTGCCAACTTAGCCCCATCCCTGCTATTAGGTGTGGGGCTGGTGATTTAGCTCAGCAGCCAAAGTGCCTGCCTTGCAAGCGCATGGTCGTAAGTTCAATCCCCGGTACCGATTTAAAAAAAAAAAAAATCTATGCCTGCTACCAGGTGTGGCCATGTCATTGCTCTGGCCGTGATTGGACCAAAGTCCTGAGGACCATTTCCCGGGCCTAGTCCCAGGAAACCGTGGATGTACTTCGTTTTGTTAATACCTTTCTATATTATATACCAAGTGATTCTAAATTGAAGTAATTTGATGCCCACCATTGTCTGTTTAAAAGGTACACAAACAAGCTGCTGTTTGCTTGCTTGTTTTTGAGACAGAGTGTCACTATGTAGCCCAGACTGGTCTTGGATTCCAGGTGATCCTCCTGCTTCAGTGTCCCAAAAGCTGTCATTACAGAGGTGCATCACCACATCTGGTTTTTGATTGAATAATTTATTTTTTCATTAAATATTTCAAAGGCAGAATTGCAGCAGTTTATTTCAAATGCCTAGGTGATTATCAAACCTATTATTTATATTTGTGCAATAAACATATAGAGAAGCATTTCAGATGCAAGCTAGAGTTTTCATGGAAGAATACCTGGTTTTTAAAAATTCTTCTAGGAGTATGTCAAGGGATAAAACACTTTCAGGGGATATTCTGACCTTGAGGAAGCTTCAAAAGAACCTTTGAAGATTGAAAACCAAAGCTCGATAGAAGGCTTCAGATTCCCTGTGCTGGTGGAACAGGCAGTGCTCCTGGCGCCACTCCACGGCCTTGGAAGCGGCGTCAAGGTCACTCTCCGTCTGGTTCCCAGCCAGGTGTGTCCCTGGGGGTCGGGAGTTGACCAGGGGTGCTGCTGGATAGGCGTGGGCCCATTTCTTGGGACCTTAGAGTGGTTCCTGAGTGAATCACAAGACAAGAACTATTTGCTTCTTCCTCTCGAAAGCTTTCCTGTCTTGGTAGTCCTGACGATTCATGAGTTAAACATTCGCAAAGTACTCGGTAATATTTGGCCGACTGTTCAAAGTCGTCTTTATTACTGTTGGCCAGCTGGAGGGTACTGTACAGGTGTGAAGCATCGTTTCCTCCCAGGACAGCGACATCACCACGCTAAACCCCAAGCTGCCTCATTTGCATAGTAGCCCTGAGCTGACTAACAAAGGCCTCTGCTTTCCCCTTGTCCTTCTGGAGTTTTTATTTGCCCGAGGTGTGCAGGGTCTTCTCGCACCTGGGCCCACCCCACCTGTGCCATGCTCAGGACTTCTGCAGTGGGCTGGAAGCGAACCAGGTGGCATGTCAGCCGGGAGCCCTGAGTTCTGCCCCTGTCACACATCTTCATCTTCCTGTGACCTGACCTTGTCTACTTCTGTGACCTGGGACAAGTCACTCCACTTCTCTGAGCCTTGCTTTCCTCACCCAAAAGCCAGGGTTGGAATAAGTAATTTGTACAATTCCTTCAAACTTGAAGTGCCCTATAGCATGTCAAAATGCGAGACTACTATGAAAATTCAGTATATTGGTGGGTAACACCTGGGAAGATGTGGTACTCACCAAGGGCAATACAAGTGAATTAAACTCATGAAAGATACTACTTTCTAAAGTTCTTTCTTTATCACCTTCTCTCTCTCCTTCCCCCCTCCTCACTTTTTTAGACAGGGTCAGTTTACTATCTGGTTCAGGCTGGATTCGAACTCATGGGATCCTTGGATTCCAGGCATATGAAACTATACCTGGTTTACAGTTCTTTGTTTTATTTAATTTTTTTGTTTGTTTTTTGTTTTTTTGAGACAGGGTCTCACTATGCATTTTAGGCTGGCCTTGAGCTCACTTTGTAGCCCAGGTTGGTCTCGAACTCGCACACGATCCTCCTGCCTCAGCCTCCCGAGTGCTGGGATTACAGGCATGAGCCACCACGCCTGGTTTTGTTTGTTTGTTTTTTGAGTCAGGGACTCACTCAATAATTCAGGCTGGCCTTGGACTCACTATGTAGCTTAGGCTAACTTTGTGAACTCGTGAAGGTCCTCCTGACTCAGTCTCACTAGTGCTGGCATTACGGGCATGTGCCACCTTGCCCAGCTTAAAGTTTTCTTGAAACCCACTTTTACAATAAATGCATGTCATTAGACCCATGAAGCTGCTAAGCCGGGGTAGTGCTGGTGATGACCACGGTAGTATTGTAGATGGTGCTGTGGTGATGCGGTGACTATGGTGACCGTAGTGGTGATAGAGGTGGCACTGGTGATGCTGGCAGTGGTGGCGCTGGCAGGCGGAGGTGTGAGGGTCTTGGAAGTTGACGGTGGCTGTCGGTGTAAATTTCACGACAATTTTGAATGAAAACATATATATGCATGTGCTTGTTTCTATAGTTACAATATTTATTTATCACAGAATCTGTTTGTCCTAATGATTCCCACAGTTTTCAGCACGCAGCCTTACATGAAGCAGGTGTGCATAACTATTTGATGAAAGCTGCCTCTGACATCTAAGGCAAAAACTATTACTCTCATGAATACCTGAGGGTTAATTTCTCCTGATGTGACAGAGTTTCTAAAAGAGCTGTGAAAACACGACTGCCCGCGTCAATTTAATTCACGAAGCTCACGCTTCACCCTGCAGGGGAGATGGATGTGTGTAAAGGCGGCAGCGGAAGCAGTGGCAAAGAGGCCTCTGAAGTAAATCTACTCACGAGGATCAAACTTTTATCAGAAGTTTGACTTGGACTTTACCTGAAACGTAAAACTCACAAATATGAAAATATTTTACCGCATATAAAATAAAATTTACATTATTCAATAACATAAATTTTCCAACAAAAATTGACGACACAAAACATCATTTTTCATATGCAAGAATACTTAAAAGGCTTCAACAACTTCCGCTACTGCCTCTTTGTTTTTTTAAATGATTCTCCTACCTTGTGATTATCTCTATTGATTGCTTTCTTCTTAGTTTGCTTACTGATTTACTAGATAAACAGGGTACAGGTCTGGCGTGGTGGCACACCCTTGTAATCCCAGCATTCAGGAAGCTGAGGCAGGAGAATCTCTGTGAATTGGAGGCCAGCCTATGAGTTCAAAGCTAGTTTGAAACCCTGTCTCAAAAATGCAAATTAATTAATTAATTAAATCTAATTTAAAAAACAGTGTCTACTCTGTAAAAATAGTTGATTTAAAATCAATTCATTTAGTACTCACATCAGCAGTACTAGACTACAATTGAAAGGATGCAAAAATTAGCATGCTGGGCAAAGTGGCTCACACTTCTAATCGCAGCACTCCAGAGGCTGAGACAGGAGGATTGATGTGAATTTAAAGCCAGCCTGGGCTACACAGTGAGTTGAAAAAAAACCTCAACTACATAGTAAAACTCAGTCTAAAAAAGCCCAAACAAGGGCCAAGGATTTAGCTCAGAAGCATAAGTGCTTGCCAGGCAAGCACTAGGTCACGAGTTTGATCCCTGGTACAAAAGAAAAAAAAAGCCCAAACAAAACCAAACCAAAAAACAAACATAAAAGCAGAAGCAGAAGAAGAAGAAGACTACTATGGTTCCTGTGCAAGGGTGCCACACAAGTTTGTGAAGCATTCCAAATTTTTTTTAGGCATGATCAAGAAAAAATCTATAGCAAGTAACGTAATAGTCAAGTTTATAAAAATTGAATGCAAGAGCAGAATATTAAAAGCTGTTAGAGAAAAGAAAAAAATCACCCTTAAAAGAAAGCCCATCAGTGCTGGGGATTTAGCTCAGCAGCACAAGTAGCTGCCTGGCAAGTGTGAGGTCATGAGTTTGATCCCCGGTACCTGAAAAAAAAAAAAAGCCCATCAGAATCACAGCTGACTTTTCAGCACAAACTGTCAAGTCAACACTGAGTGAAGTATTTCAAGCCCTGAAAGAAAAAAACCTCCAACCCAGATTGATGTACTCTGCAAAACTATGTTTTGAAATTAATGGAGAAATAATATAGTTCCATGTGATGCCAGAGGACATTCATGAACATCAAACCAACACTACAAAAAATTTCTAAAGTACATTCTAGAAAGGAATAACAAGGACTACAGCTCCATAAACCAGAAAAGCATGACTCCATCAGACAAAACAAAAATTAGAAGGGGAAAAAGAGAAGCCAACAACAGGCAAATAATATTACAAGGATAAATCAGTATGTATCAGTTATAACCATCAATGTTAATGTTCTCAATTCACCAATCTAAAGAAACACTGGCAGAATGAATCAAGAAGCAAGATCCAACTGTATACAAGAAACACATTTAACTCAAAAAGAATTTCATAGACTGAAAGTCAAAGGATGGAAAACACTCCATGTGACAGGAACCCAGAAAAAAGCAAGGGTAGCTATCCTATTTCCAGACAAAAGTGAATTTCAAGCCAACACTGATTTAAAGGGACAAAGAAGGTCACTGCATCCTTGTAAAGGGAACAATCCAAGAGGAAGTGCTAACAATCATAAATATATATGCACCAAATACTGTTGTTGAACTATATAAAACAAATGTTAACGGACATGAAAAGTCAAATAAACAGTAATACAATTATTTTGGAGGATCTAAACACCTCCCTCTCACAAATATATCAACTGGACAAAAAATCTATAAAGTTCAGAGCAGAAATTAATGCACCAGAGACTAGAAAAACAATACAAAGAATTGATGAATTGATGAGTTGGTCTTTTGAGACTGGGCATGGTGGTACATGCCTGTAATCCCAGCACTTGGGAAGCTTTGAGGCCAGCCTGTGCTACATATGAGGTCAAGGCCAGCCTCAACTAAATAGCAAGACTCTCTTTCTCTCCCTCTCCCTCTCATTCTGAGTGTATGTTTGTTCTTTGCAAGATTAATTAAAATCACCAAACCTTTAGCCAACCTTATCCAAAAAAAAAAAAAGGAAAGAAAAGATTTAAATCCATGCAATTAGGAATGAAAAGGGTAAAAATCACAATGGATACTGCAGAAATTCAAAAGATCACCTATGCCTACCTAAAGAAATTGAATTCTTTTTTTTTTTACAGAAAATAAAACAAAAGAGGACAGAACAAAGCAGATCAGAACAGAACATTGTAAGCTACACAGCACTTCACAACAAGACAACCAGATATTAACAGTAGCTACCATAATGTGTTGTTCTTTTCATCATGCATTATATAATCAGTTCTCATAAACTATTTATAAGTTCTACACATGTATGAGTCTCTACATGTATTTCTCTCTTTTCTGTATTAGAGGATAAGAAAAAAAAAACTTAGCAAGACAAAACAAAAAAAATTCCTAGAAAAACATGAAACAAAACAATCCAGAATATTGAATAGAGCAACATCATTAATCAGAACAAAGCAAAACAGTGATAAAAGTATTTGCCTTCAAAAAGATGGTAGAAGGAAATCCCCACTATTTGCTACATTGCGTATGGTCAGCTTCTCAAGAGATGTACAGATCACTGGCTCCCACTTGCTAATGGGGCGGGGGATGTTTGATTCTCAGCCCATGCAGCGGCAGGCTCACAGCCACTCACCAGGAAGGGGAGTGGTTGCTTGTTTTCCTGGCATCTTAGTTCCCAGCATGGCACGGGTATCAGGAGACGCGGATGGTTCCCGATTTGGGCCACTGAAGACTGCTATGCTCACCGTAGCTCACCAGGGAGAGGAGTGGTTGCTTGGTTTCCCAGCATCCTAGGTGAGAATTTGAATTCTAATAAGATGGAAAATGCAGAAAAATGGACATATTTCTAGATGTGTATGAAGCACTAAAGCTGAATCAAGAAGACACAAAAATTCTAAATAAACCAATATCAGTCAATGAAATTCAAAATGTAATTAAAATCTACCAACAAATAAAAGCCCAGGTTCTGACAGATTCAGTGCTAAATTTTACAAGAAATTTAGGTAAGACCTAATACTGCTCATTCTTAAACTCTTTAATGAAATTGAAAATGAAGCAATATTCCTAAATTCATTCCTGGAAGCAAGTATTACCCTGATACTAAAACCAGAGAAGGACCCAACCAAGAATGAACTACAGGTTAATCTCCCTAATAAACACAGACACAAAAATTCTCAATAACATACTGGCTCACAGAATGCAGCAAATCATCAAGATTATACACCATGACCAAATAGGACTCATCCTAGGGAGGCAGGGATGGTTCAACATACATAAATCAATAAATGTAATACATCATATCAGCAGAGCTAAAGACAAAAATCACATGAACATCTCATAGATGAAGAAAAAGCATTGACAAAGTACAACACCTGTTCATGATAAAAAAAAAAACTATCGAAAATTAGAATAGAATATATTTATCTCAATCTGATAAAAGCCATCTATGACAAACCAACAGCCAACATCATACTAAATGGACAAAAACTGAAAGCTTTCACTCTAAAACCAGGAACAAGACAAGGAGGCCTCTTGTCACCGTTCTTATTCAATATAGTTCTGGAAACATTAGCCAGAGCAATTAGACAAGAGAAAGAAATACAAGAAATAAGGATAGGAATAAAGATGTTAAATTGCCGTTATTTGAAAATGACCTGATACTTTACATAAAAGATCTCAAAAATTCCATCAAAAAATTCCTAGATTTAATAACCAAATTCAGTCATGTAGATGTATATAAAGTCAACACTCAGAAATCAATGGCGAGCTGGGTGTGCTAATGCAGTCCTATAATCCTAGTACTTGGAAGGCTGAGACAGGAGGATAACTTCTAGTTCAAGGCCAGTCTAAACTGCACAGCGAAACTCTATGTCAAAAAGACAAAAAGAAGAAAAAAATCAATAGCATTCCTAAACACAATAACAAACTCACTGAGAGAGAAGTTAGGGAAACATCACCTTTCACAATGGCATCCAAAACAATGAAACATCTAACAATCAATTTAATGAAGAAAGTAGAAGATATCTATACTGAAAACTACAGTATTCTGAAAAACAAGACTGAAGAGGGTATCAGAAAATGGAAAGATATCCTTTGGTATTGGGTAGAAAGAACCAATATACTGAAAAGGCCCAAACTTTCAAAATTGTTACACAGATTTAATACAATCCCAATCAAAATACCAATAATGTATCTCACAGAGGTAGGAAAAACAATTCTAAATCTTATTTAGAACCAGAAGAGCCACAGAATAGCAAAGCAAGTCTGAACAACACAAACAAGGCAGGAGGGATCACATTCCCTGATTTGAAATTATATTACAAAGCTACTGTGATTAAAAACAGCATGGTGCTGGCAAAACAACAACAAAAACAGATCTAAGGATCCAAGGGAAAGATGAGAAGGTGCAGGAATAACTTCAAACACAGGCGGTCACTTTATCTTTGATGAAGGAGCCAGGCACATTCGATGGAAGAAAGATAACCTCTTTAATAAATGGTGCTGGAAAAATTTGCTTTCCACATGCCCCAAATTAAACTAGTCCTATATCTTTCACCATGCACTAAACTAATAAAAAATAATTTAAAAATCTAAGTATCAAAACAGAAACTCTAAATCTTTTGGGAGATAGAATAGGTAGAACTCTTGAAGACACTGGCGTAGGCAAAGACTTTATGAACAAAACCCAATCACACAGGAAATAACAACTGGGATCTCAAATGGATGCAACTTGAGAACATACTCATTAGTGAAATGAATAAGACACACGTGTAAACATCATACTGTTTCAATAGTATGACAAGCTGAAAGAAAAAAACGTGTATGTGTATGTATACATATATAAAAATAGTTAAGATAGACTAAAAAAAAAACTGGGATCTCATCTTATTAAAAAGCTTTTGCACAGCAAGAGAAACCACCAACAGAGTGAAGAGAACCAACGGTGTGGGAAAAAGCATTTGCCGGCTGTTCCTGAGACAAAGTATTATTACTTAGAACATATAAAGAGCTGGAGCTGGGCATGGGCATGGTGGCACATGCCTGTAATCCCAGCACTCAGGAGGCTGAGACAGGAGGATTACTGTGAGTTCGAAGCCAGCCTGGGCAACAGAGTGAAGTCATGTCCAGTCTGAACTACATAGGGAAACTGTCTCTTAAAAAAAATTAATTTAGGTTTCCATTATGTGGGAATCAAAATACCCTCAGTGGTAAGCCTGGGAGAGATGTTTGAGTGCATGTTTTTATTACAGGATGCCTTTGGCACTCTTGTGCCACAGTGTATCACTGAAGCTTATGGTCATTAATATTTGGATAACAAAGTTACTCTGTATTCACTTAGCCAGCATCTACTTAACATTATTGTAAAAATTTTACTGTGGCAGATTGTTTTGGAAAGATGTTTGTAACAAGGTTTCTCATCCCACCTGGTCTTGTTACCACCAAGTTTTGCTGTCCTGGAAGAAGAAGAGAAATCTACATCCTCTCTGCTTGACCTTGGACAGACCTGTGAAAGTGACAATCTGGGATTTCAGAGGCTAGGTGGTGAGGAACCAGTCCAGCTTCTGCCTGGTTCTCTCAGGACTTATTATGGCTTGTATCTAGATGGGACACAAAAGCCTCATGTGATCCTAGGTGGGAGTTTTTCAGAAGTGGCCAGTTCTAGAGTATATGATGCTAGGATTAAGGGTGAGTGATTATTAAATCAGTCCAGTGATTGGTTTGGCATTGCACTAATTGTAATAGCTTAGACTGGGTATAAAAGGGGCAGAAAAAAGCTGCTTCACCCTCTTGCTTCCCTTGCTGCCTTCTGCCTGCTGTGAACAGTTTCTCTCTTGTGATATCCCTCTGCCATGCCACCTGCTTTGGAGCCAGCTGACTATGAACTGAAACCTCTACAAACTGTAAGCTAAACAAACCTTTCAGCCACTGAGTTTGAGGCAGCTTGTTTTACAACAATAGATATCTGAGATGCTTACTTTAATATGCTTGTCTTTATAAACACTTCTAATGTAACAGAGCTCTGAAATATGAGTTTTACTAGCTTCTGGGATAGTGCTTGCTCTAGGAAAGCTTCCCATCCAATTCCTAGCCCGGCCTCTAGCTACAGGCCAAGACTTTACTCCATTAATTAGAATTTACTGTGTGTTCTTGGCCCCATTTTATTCCAGGCATTTCAGGTCTGGTAAATATGAAGGATCTGCTTGAGAGAAGATGTGGACCAGGAGAGAAGGCAGTGGTGGGGTGAGAAACCTGTGAGACAAAACAGAGCATAGAGAAACTGGTCCACAGGGTGTAGCCATCAGCCACCTGCCTTTTCTTCCCACTGTCTGGGCATCGATCTCTAGGTAGTGGAATAGAGGGCTAAGATGCCAAAATTAGAAGCTAAAATGTCTCTGTAGTTTGCATTCTGGCTTCAAAATACTAAGCTTCTGGGACTGGGGATGTAGCTCAGTGGTAGCATGTTCCTTGGGGTCTATCTCCAGCAATGGGGGCAGGACTTCCTTGAGTGTGCAAGGTTTCACTAGAATATATTTGATTTGGTTTTTGTACATGTTTGCAAAACATAATGAGTACATTCCTTATGGGGAGTTGGTACATTAAATGTTGCATCTTAATCCCCTGAAATCAGTTTGTGTCATATAAGAGTTAAAATGGCCATGCTGGGCATGGTGGCACATGGCTGTAACCCCAGCATTTAGGAGGCTGAGTCAGGAGGATTGCTGCGAGTTTGAGGCCAACCTGGGCTACATAGTGAGCTCACGCTACACAGTGAGAGCCAGTCTCAAAAAGCAAAGCAAAATAAAACAAAATAGAATAAAAAAAAAACATTAAAAGTCCCAGAGTGGCCCCAAAGGAGAGGAAACAGGCATTTTATGAATTTTCTAGGCTCAAAGGAAATAAAGAGACCCTTATGTTCCTTTGTTTTGTTCTACATATTAGATACCAGTTCAGTTTTAATTTAGAGAAATTAATTCAAAGCAGCTCATACAGTAATAGAGATTTATTGGTCCTATGATTATATAGTGTGGTACAGTTGCATCTAGTAATTCAAATATCTTTGGGGATCTGTCTCTTGTTCTTCCCTTATGGCCCACTTATCTATTGGCTTTATTCTACACTGAGGCTTCTCCTCCATGAGGAAAATGATTTTGCCAATGTGAACATGCTTGTACTTTTCTGCTTGGCAGCTATAATGAAAAGAAAATGACTCCAGTCGCTAATGAGTCCAGGTAAAAAGACTCAGACAGTGCTTTAGCCAGCTAGTCTGGGTCACAGTCCCATTCCTAAGGCTGCAGGGTGAAGGCAGGTGTCAGGTTTACTCCCATGCCTGGAAAAGCTTCCCCTTAGGAATAAAAATAAATATTCTGTTTTCAGAAGGTGGAGCATGGGCTGGAGTGGGCACTAAACTGTTAGTGGTGTCCTAGAGTGCCCAGCTACTTTTGCAAAAATTGGAAAGGCATTAAGACTAAAGATTGAAAGGATGTAGGGGAGCGGGTGGCGGCATACCCGTGTTTAAATTTTTTTTTTTTTTTGAAACAGGGTCTCACTATGTAGTTTAGGCTGGTCTTGAGCTCACTTTGTAGCCCAGGCTGGCTTTGAACTTACAACGAGCCTCCTGCCTCAGCCTTCCAGGTGCTGGGATTACAGAGAGGAGCTGCCAAGCCCGGCAATACCCACTTAACACACTGATCTAGATGCTAGAAAATGCTTGTAGACAGTAGTGAGCTCAGCCACGAAGCAGTCTTGATAGCTGTGCGCTGGCCACTCTCGTCTGTGAAAAACAGCCAAGCAAGCCCACAGGTCCAAGGTATAAGGCCAAAGACTTGACAAACGTATTACTTCCCATCATAGCTAGAAAAAAGGGACCAAGCCAGGCGCGGTGGCATGTGCCTGTCATCCCAGCACTCCCAAGGCTGAGGCAGGAGGATCGTTGCGAGTTCGAGGTCAGCCTGGGCTACAAAGTGAGTTCAAGACCAGCCTGAACTGCATAGCGAGACCCTGTCTCAAAAAGACAAAAAAAAAAAAATACGCTCATGTGGGGTGAGTAATATTTATTATGATTTCGTCCCACGTCTATGTGAAGACTGCTTCCCTTTCACATGTAATTTGAATACAGATCTAGACCATCTAAATATCCCAGAGAATAACAAACTGATCTGTAACATAATAACATTGTGCTCTTCAGGCAAGATAGCAAGATGTAACTAGTATTCTGGGGGTCATGGTGAAAGAGTTAAAAATATCAAAAGGGAGGAGACAGACTCTGAAGATTCTGGGATCTGCCAGTAAATTTCAGTATCATTTCAAAGTCTTCAATGATCATGGGTATTCTGGTACAGCCTTCCCAAGGTAAAATAAGAATTCTGCATCATGCATCTTTTACTGCACAAAAAGTACAATATTTGGGGAACCTCTCTGAGTACTGGAAGTAACATATTTTATTACCTAGGAATATTAGTGTAGCCTAAATACCAGAGACATGGAAGGCTGATATCCATGAGTGAGGCCCTAATCCAAAAAGATCTCTTCATGGGCGGGGGATTTAGTCCAGCACGTAAGCATCTGCCTGGCAAGTGCAAAGTTGTGAGTTGATCCCCAGTAAAAAAAAAAAAAAAAAAAGAGCTCTTCAGCCAGTACAAGTCAGGATGCATGCAGCCTTCTTACTGGACCATGCTATCTGACAGGCCACATGGTGTTTGAGGTGGGAAAAGACAGGGTAGAATTTACAGGAATTCTCAGGGGTGAACACGGCAGGCCCTGTGACTTCCAGAGTGACGTCCTGCTATACGCAGCAGTTATACATCTTTTGAGAAACAAGTCCTAGTGTATCACCAGGTTCTAGTACAGATGAACTAACTACTTGGCTACGTGGCACTCAGTGAGCATGCATTTGGAATGGCTTATTATGCATTTAGTTCTATTGGATCCATGTAATCATAAAACTGGGCAGGTTGATAACAGTCCATCCTAAGACGGAAATAGTATAACTGAGATTGAGCCAGAGCAAGACTAGTGAGCATGAATAAACTGAAAGAGCAGCATGTCATCCACCACACAGTCTCTGTCTGCCAGGAATACACACCCTCTGGGGGTATGAATTTGTCTCTCTTGCCACAGAGCCTCAATTGGTATCACTGTGTGGAAACTTACAATCCATGAGCCTGAGATACCATGCAAAGTAGCATTTATTTGATCATCAGAATACTTTGCATCCAAGGAGGTACAAGAAAGATTGCTGCTTTCGGATCCACTGGATACTGTATGATTGAGAATTAGCTTCCCAGCTAATGGCAGAGATGAAGCACCAGCTTACCGTGGGCAATAGTTTTCAGGGACTGGGTGCCGTCTTTCAGGGAGCCACATTCAATCAGATACTTTACTTTACTATGTTGTGGTGTCACAGGAAGAATTATGAGTCCAAGACCAAAGACCCATTGACCATTTCTCCAGTGACCTATTAGGGAAACTTGAGCTTCCCATCCTTACAGTTTTGGGCTCCATAGAGCTGGAGGTCCAGAGCCCTAACACGGTGTGTTTTTTTTTGTTTTTTGTTTTTTGTTTTCTGTACCGAGGATCAAACTCATGACCTTGCGCTTGCCAGGCAGGCGCTTATGCCACTGAGCTAGACAGTCCCAACACGGTGTATTCTTGCTAGGAGACACCGTCAGGGTACCATTGAAATACAATCTATGAATGTCACTTTGGCACTTTAAAATTCTGTCCAGGGGTTAACAGGCAAGAAGAATCACCATCATTCTTGCTGAGTCAGTAACTCTAGGGAGGATCTAAGACCAGAGCCTCAAGGAGTATGTGCAACCAGGAAATCCACGTGGGTGTCTCAGCAGCACCTTTTGCAGTTACGCCTGTGAGTAGATCTGTTCCACAAAGGGCTTGATTCCAAGTTCTTGAGCTCCACAGAAATGAAGATTTGGTGGACAATGAGGTTGACGGCATCAGATATGGAGAACTGGGTGGAGACAATACGAAGGAAGAGAGTTGTGGCTTCAGGACCAACTTCCTTCTGGTTTTTAAGCTTTGCAGGTGTCCCTCCACTGTCGCCTTTGACTACCTATCCCTGTGTTAAGGTCTGTTTCCTAGTGGATCAGAGCCGACCCACATACTATACTCTTCCTCAAGGAATCGTCTGTTTGTTCCTTTATCGACAGTTTACACATTGAAGATCGGACAGATACTTGGTGTTGTGAACACAGATATCACCCAGCCAGCTGACTCCTAGCTGAACTCTCCTGAAGTCCTCCAGGGTGGTTTAGCTTCTTCTAGAACTCATGGTGGAGAAGCAGAGGTCTGCTGTTGTTTTCAAAAGAGTGAGCTCACCTTCAAAGTTTCCTTGATTACTTTTTGGTTCCTTTCCTTTCCCCTCTTAATAGGCTCTAGCATTGGGGACTCGTCTCCTTTAAACCACAGAGCTGTGAGTTAAAGTGGAATGACATATTCCAAAGAATGGAGATTTCTGATTTAACCCTTAGAACGTAAGGCGGGGTTTAGCCGGCCCATCCCTTACTTTTCTAATGTAACTTTGTACTTCAGTGTAATAGTAGCTGGTTGTACACCAGTACCTTTCCCTGAGGGATACAAGGAAGCATCTATTTGTTTACTCGCTTGGTATGATGAATGGCAAGGAGTGAGTAGATGTACAAAAATGTCAAAAAGAGATTTGGACACACCAGCTCCATCTGACTGGTTTTGTGTATGTTTACATGAGTATCACAGAGGGTCCAACAGACCCATATCACTCCAGGATTTGTTAAAATACCAGTTGACACTGAAAATTTTGATGATTTTTTAAAATAAATAAATAATAATTAATATTGCAAAATTCAATGCTTTCTTTTTATGATATTAAGTACCCATTGTTGATTATAATAAAAGTCACAAAATTAAAATTAATAATTCACCAGTAGAAATATTGTAAAGCACCTTGATGACTGAGTTATTCTTATCATGCATTGCTAAGTCTAAAAAGAAAGAAGGAAACAGAACTATATATCTTTTCCTTAATGAAACATATTCTGAGTTCCAAATGGCCAAATGCAGGGATACAACTCTTTTTAAAAAAAATAGGTATTCCAGGGCACGGTGATGTACGCCTGCAATCCCAGGACTCTGAAGGCTGAAGCAGGAGGATTGTAAGTTTGAGGGCAGCCTGGACTACTCAGAAACAAAAGAGAGTGGGACAGCTATTTCCATGTCAACTAGTGATAATTCATATCACAAAAGGATTTTTTTTTTTTTTTTTGGTGGTAGTAGTAGTACTGGGTTTTGAACTCAGGGTCTTCACACTGAGCTACATACAGGCCCCCCCCCACACATACACACACGAGGCTCGAATTTGCAATCTTCCTCAGCCTCCAAGAGTACTGAAATTATAGGCCTGTGTCACCATATCTGGCCAAAGAATTCTTTAATGCCTATAAATACTCAAATAATCAGGGTTTGATTGCATTTTAAGTACCTCTGACACATTTGAGTTTTCATTTATTTAATGAGAGGGAGGAAACAGTTAACATCCATTTAAATTTTAAGAGCCTGTGTGCATTGAATGGCTATTAGATGACAAAGCACTGTAAAATCACACTATGGCCAGTGAAAGAAAAATAATGTAAGAAATAGCCACCACCCCTGGCCCCATTGTTTAAGGAAAAGACGGAACTGTGTTTGCTCACAAAGGAGTAAGTAATTAGGTATCTAATTCAGGTAAGAGAAATACACAGTAGTTTGAAAATTTGAGAAGCATTGAAAGAATTCAGTCCTGGGTCTGTTTGCAAGCTGATGGCCTTTGACAAGATACAAATGTTTCTGAAAATTTAGTTTCCTTGTTGGTTAAAATAAAGGGGGGGGGGTTGTTTGTTTTGTTCTGTTTTGTTTTGACACAGGCTCTTGCTATGTAGCCTAGGCTGACCTCAAACTGGTGTGATCCTTCAACCTCACTCTCCCAAGAAAAACAGGGTTTCTAGAGAGTCTCATCTACTCATTCACGTGTGACTGTGTATTTAAAATTGTTCTGTAGCCTGTAAAATTATATACATATATACCACTTATTGTCACTGAGGTAGCTGAAATACTAGGAACTTTCAATCACTATGACTAGGTGGAGATGTCTTCAGTCCTGCTCAGATTAGAAGGTATGGGCAAACACTATGTGAGAATAGATCTACCCTTTGCAGCTAAGATTATTTAGGAATAAAGGTTTTCAAAGGAAAATTGGTCAGTTTTGAGCATGTGAGAATTGCACTTGTGCCCACAAGTGTCAGCCCTCTTTTGGATCCAGATACAAATCCCGGGCCCTCAACTCCCTGGTGTTTCCATGTGGCAAGTCTTCTGCTCCTTGGCTTTCCCACGACTGGCCCTTCTGGACCAGGCATTCTAAAGTGGCCTGCAGTGAGCCCAGCCAATGCTGAGACCCAGAGTTAATAGCAGAGCTTGTGTATGTTTGCCTCCTGTCACCAGAAAAGATGAGGCAAGAGAAGGACAGTGGCTTGAGTAGCTGGTGAAACCAGACTTGGCACTTATTAGGGGGAGGAGCCAAATGACATCCTCAACCAATGAATGTCTTATCAGATAGCAAAGACTTCCACGTGCAGTTTTATTTTTTTCTTTTCAAAACCAAATTTCATGCTGGGTGTTGTACACACCTGTAATCACAGCACTCAAGAGGCTGAGGCATGAGAATCAAGCCTGGGCTACACAGTGAGTTCAAGAGCATCCTGAACTACGTGGTGAGACCTTATCTCAAAAAAAAAAAAAAAAAAAAAAAATATATATATATATATATATATATATTTTTTTTTTTTTCCTGTGGACAAAGAGACTTACTGTCCAATAGGGTACATATATATAGCTTTCTGCCTTGAATATTACATGATGACATCTGAAAGGGAGAGGATTTTTTCAACCTAGCTGGAAAACCTATAAGAGAAGTAGATTTTTTTGTTGTTGTTTTGTCTTTTTGAGACAGCATCTCACTATGCAGTTCAGACTGGCCTTGAGCTCACTTTGTAGCCCAGGTTGGTCTCAAACTTGCAACAATCTTCCTGTCTCTAGCTACTGAGTGCTGGGATTACAGGTATGCATCACCACACCCATCTGGGGAAGTAGATTTTTAAAGTGTCTTTAAAATGCAAAAACAATGAGTTGGGTGTGGCGATGCACACCTGTAATCCGAGCACTTGTGAGGTTGAGGCAGAAGGATCACTGAAAATGTGAGGCCAGTCTGGGCTACACGGTGAGGTTAAGGCCAGCCTGGACTGCCTAGTAAACTGTCTCAAAAACACGAAACACAGAACAAAAAGCACCAACTAATATATTTGTTATTTGTTCAGTCTGATTTCAAATAAATGTTAAATTTCTTTTTTGGTGCCAGGAATCAAATGAAATAAATTTTAATAGTTTCTTTAAAATGGTGCCTATGATATGCATAGTATCATAGCTGGTACAACATTGATTGTATTTAGTTTGAAACACAAAAACAATGCATCTGAACAGTATTCTCTAAAAAATAATTTGAAATGCTACCACCGCATCAGAAGACCAATTTAGGCAGTATTCAGAGAACATGCTGAGTATTAGTTTTCTCATGTTTACTTTTTTTAAAAACAGCACTGACAAGGATAAGCAAGCTTGCTGCCAGACCAACTCAGGGTTCCTTAGTTCAGAATAGTTGACTATGTTTTGCCACCTACAATCTGTTTTTGGTTTTGGTTTTTTGAGACAGGGTCTCACTATGTATCCTGGGTTAGCCTTGAACTTGTGACAACCATCCTCCTGCCTCAGCCTCCTGAGTGCTGGGATTACAGGCGTGCATGACCACCACACCTAGTTTGGTATCTGTATTCCAAAAATACACAAATTAGATTTTGGGAAGTCAGCTCCCACTTCCTAGATTTTCTGTTGCTTTTTCTGGCAGCTCTGAATTTTCAGTCCTCTCTGTGGTTTCCTCTGATGCTTCAGGTGGCATTTCCTTTTGTTAGGAATGGTGGGCAGTATGGGGTGGGGATGGCAGGCGTGGATTGAGGAGGGTGATAAAAGTTCTTTTCTGTGACAGTCCCATGGAAAAACTCAGGTGCTCCCACAAACACAAAGTTTTCAAGGATCTTCTCCCTGTGGTTCCTCTTCCAAATGCTCTCACTGGTATCAGTACAAGTGGCTTCTTGACAGCTGCTCCTCACAGTTCACCTTTCACCTAGCCCAGCAGCACCGCTTTCTCCAGTATCACCACAGACACTGTTCTCTCTGCTTGAGACTGGAGGGTTGATTTCCACAGATGGATTTTCTATTCACAGCATCAACAAAGACTTTGTCAGTGTCAGCAGGAGTCCTGATTAAAGGAGTCTCTGGCAGAATGGCTACTGCCAAACTTTCTTTTCTCTGATATTTATTTATACATTTATTTAGAGACAGGGACTCACTATATAGTGCATGGTGGTCTTGAACTTTTGAACTCGCGGTGATCCTCTTGCCTCAGCCTCTTGAATGCTGGGATTACAGATGTGCGCCATCAAGCCTGGCTTGTTTTGTTGTTTTGTTTTCATTTTTGAGGCAGGATCTCACAGTGTAGTTCAGGCTGGCTCCTAACTCATGGCAATCCTCTTGCCTCAGCCACCTGAGTGATGGAATTACAAACATGTGCCACCATGGCTGGATTGTTTTCACTGAATGTTTTTCAATTTTTTTTTGAGTGGGGAAGATGGAGTCTGGCCTTGACTCACAGCCCATTCTCCTGCCTCTCTCTCAGCCTCCAGAGTGCTGAATTTATAGCATGTGCCACTATATCCAGGTCAAAATCCCCCCTCCCTTTTTTTGGGGGGTACCAGGGATTGAACTCACAGCCTCACACTTGCCAAGCAGGTTCTTGTGCCACAGAACTGTATCCCTGGCTTCAAAATCCCTTTTAATTTCTCTTTTTATGTCAACACTCTTACTTCAGCATCACTCATTTTTCTGCAAATCTGTCATTTAAACTCTGGATTTAAAGTCTTTCACTATTTTTTTTTAAAATCATTTATTCTTTTCTTCCTGTGCTCTCACAGGTGTTCAGCCACATCTACAGCCAGTGTCGCAGAGCACTTTGCAAACAGCTGTCCCCAGTAGGACAGTGTCTTCCTCAGTGTACACAAGAGTTCCTGGCTTCCGGGCCAAGGGGCCAAAGGGCACCACGACTCTGTCAGAGGCTTATCATGAAGGTACCAAGCCTTTCAAGAGCCTCACACTCCTTATGCCTCTTCTTCCTGTAATCCCAGGTACCCAGGAGAAGGATGGAAAGTTCAAGTCCAGCCAATTTAGGGAGACCCCTTCCCTGGGTCCCCCATCAAGACTGCCTGCTGCCACACAATAGGATCCCGGAGCCTCCCTGGTGGCTGAACTTCCACCCCACACTAAGCTTGAATGACTACTAGCTTTGCACACAGTAGGGGCTCAAAAATTCTGTATTTAGGGCCAGGGATTTAGCTCAGCGGCAGGGGTTCCTTCCTGGAAAGCACAGGGTCGTGAGTTTGACCCCCTCAATTACAAAAAAAAAAAAAAAGAGAGAGAGAAAGAAAGAAACAAAGAACATTTCTTCATAAAAAAAAAATCTGTATTTGCTATACTACAGGGAAGGCAGAGTCAGGAGAATCACTTGAGGATAGTAGTTTGAGGCAAGCCTGAACATGGTAAAATAAAAACATAAATAAATAAATAAGCCAGGCGTGGTGGCGCATGCCTGTAAAGCCAGCACTCGGGAGGCTGATGTAGGAGAATCACTGAAAGTTCAAAACCAGCTTGGGCTACAAAGTGAGGTCAGGGCCATCCTGAACTGCATAGTGGGACCCTGTCTCAAAAAAAAAGACAAAAATGAATAAATAAAAAGTATATATTTGTGGGACAAATGGATAATATGGAGCAGCCTTTTAAAATTTCCCTCCAAACACTGCTAATTAGTTCTCCACTGATTTGTATCAAAAATGATATAAATATGAATTGTACTTCTGAGCGTGATGATTGCCATGTAACACATCTATGTAGATCTAAGTATATATACAGAAACATTTATCGTTTTATTTGGGGGTATTATTTTGACATTTTTTAATTCACTTACCCAATTTTTTGTTTTTTGTACTGGGAATTGAACTCAGAACCTTGCACTTGCCAACTCAAGTGCTTATGCTCAGCTATATCCCCAGTATACTCAGTGTTTTTGAACAAAGTTTGAATTTAACTTGCTTTTTGTGGCACAAGAGTTCCTGGCTTTTGCACTGAGCTACACTCCTAGTCCTTTTCATTTTTTTTTATTTTGAGGCAGGGGCCTGTAAATTGATAAACTGCTCAAGTTGGGCTCGCTTCAACTTGTGATCCTTCTGCTTCCCCTTGTCAGTAATCTCAGGACTCTGGGAGCCTGAGGCAGGTGGATCACAGGTTCTAAACCAGCCTGGGCAATTTCCAACTAAACAAGTCCCTGTTTCAAAACAAAATAACCATTCTAAAACTGGCTTGAGATGTAGTTCTGTGCAAAGGCTCTGAGTTCAAACCCCAGCAACACACACACACACACACACACACACACAATTTTCAATGCCCCCTCCCCAAAGACGAATTATGAAAACAATGAAAGAAAAATAATTCACACAAAATACAAAGTTAGGTGGGATGTGGTGGCACATGCCTGTAATCCCAGCACTTGGGAGGCTGGGTCAGGAGCACTGCTGTGAATTGAAGCCAGCCTTGGCTATACAGTGAATTCAAGAGGTAAGTAAGCCTCAACTACCCTGTCTCATAAAGTTAAAAAAAAAAAAAAACAACTCAAACAAAGCAGCAAACAAACAAAACCCCTACAAAAGTTAAATCAGGACTAAACTGCAGGAATGGTCTTTCCTTTGGGCCCAAGCACGCAGCTGAAGCAATGGACCCTACAGGGTGGAGAGTACTTGCCTTCACTTCCTCATCATCATGCACTTCTGTAGTTAGTAAGAATGACAAAGAGAAGCATGACAGTGAGACTGGCACCTGGGGGAGCTAATGCAAAAAACGGGTGACAGCACCAACTACATTGGATTGAAGTGTTTTTTTTTTTTTTTTTGGTACCAGAGATCGAACTCACCACCTCACACTTGCCAAGCAGGCACTTGTGTCACTGAGCTAAACTCCCAGCCTGGCTGAAGTATTTGTATACATGCTACACAGAGGACACTATGCTAAATAGCCCGGGAGATGACAAATTGTAAGTACAAGATAAGCTGTAAGTACCAAAGTGTCGTTTCATATATCAAAGAACTGGTCAATTTTTATTTTAACATTGAAGTAAAATTAACTTTATTTTTAACAGCTTTCTGGACTTTTGTTCAAACTTTTGTTTATTACCCAGATACCATCTAGTCAAGATCTTTGTTTCGGGCTGCTCTGCTTGTTGCTAATGATGACCCAACCTTGGCTCTGGGAATCTTCTCCATTCTGGTTCAACAAGTCCAGGCAGGTCCTGCCCCGAGGGCTTCTGGGCCATAATCCTCTAACAACTCGTCCTCCCCAAGTTCCTAACCATTTTCCTTGGCTGGGATCAGTCACTCACATCAGGTTAGCAACCCCATGAGGGTAGAGCTGAGAAAAGTAGTAGGAGGCTTTCCCTGAGGCAAAAATGGAAGCAGTCACCCAGCTGGGTCACTGCAGGGCGCTTTTTCAGCATGGGGTGGGGGGGAGGGCGAGGGCAACAAAGTGACAATGAAGTCCTCTTAGTTTTGTTCTCCAATCGCCTGCAGTGCTGCTGTCCAGTTGAGCAGGTGGGGAGGGACATATTAAATGGTGGCAGAACACCTTATACACTGTTAAGCACATGCCAATGGGCATTGCAAGAGGACAGGGCAAGATTGTGTGAGAATCATCATGCTCTGCACCAGAAACTGTGACCTTCTCAGGAGCAATCCCATAAAGTAATGTGTAATCCTTCTACCCCTGCCGTTGGTTATAATCCAATCAGTGAGTCAAGGAATCCTAAGGTCAATGTCAAAACACAATATGAAGGACTGTGATGTTTGATTGTATATATATATATATATAATATATATATATATATATATAATATATATATATGTTTTTTTTTTTTTTGAGACAGGGGCTTTTTGTGCAGTCCAGGTTGGACTTGAACTCACTAGGTAGCCCAGGCTAGCCTCAAACTTGCAGTGATCCTCTTTCCTTAGACTTCCAAATGCTAGGATGACAGTCTTGTGCCCAGCTGATTATGTTAAAGAAGTGAAAAAGACAAGAACAATGAAAATTTAGGAGAAAAAAGAGTAAGGAAAGTGGGACCATGCAGCGTGGAAGGGAGTTCTGAGCAGTGTTTAGAGACATAGGTAGTAAGGGAAGAGACCACATTTGCATGAGTTGGAAGCTGGCTGCAGTTGATAAAGGAATCTGCTTTATTGGGTTGAGAAGCAAGGTCATGCTGGAGATGGTGCTGCACAGCTGTAATCCCAGCTGCTTGGGAGGCTGAGGCAGGAGAATTGCAAGTTTGAGGCCAGCCTGGGAAAACTGAGTAAAAATTTGTCTCAAAAAAGAAAGAAACAAACAAAAGAAAAAAAGAAAGGAAGGAAAAAAGGGAAAACAAGAAGGAAGGAAAGAAGGCAGGCTGAGGAGGTAGCTTGGTGGAAAGGCCCTAAGTTCAATGTTTGTCTTTTTTTTTTGGCCAGAGAATGGTATCATATAAATAGGAGACCAGAGACAAGAGATTGCAGGAGGCAGGAAAACCAGTTGGGAGGCCACTGGGAGAATTTTGAGATAAGGTCCTATTGTGGGAGTGTGAAAGAAGATATGTATTTGAGGGACACCAGAAGAATCCGCTGCACTAACAACCGACCGACTGCGGAGGAGAGGAGGAAGGATCATGACTCAGGAAAAGCCTCAGTAGCAGGAGTGTGTGTGGAGGGAGGATCCGAAAGACTTCAGGTGGAAAGAGTTTGCAAACGGACACAAAGATTTACATATCAGTAGTATCTTACTCCAAACTGATTACCCTATACAAACCGAGGAGTTTCACCGGGAGATAAGTGGGCAGGAGATCCCACAATGGTTTAATAGACCCCGGGGAGCAGCTCCCGGCTCCAAAGGAAAGCGCACCCTGCCCTTGGGGTTCCAAACCCTGGTGGAACCCCAGGGTCTCTTCATGATTTCACTGTGTATACACTTGGACAAAACACTTTAAAATTCGCTGCCCAGCTTCCTTATGTGTAAAATGGGGGTATATAATATATCATTTATTCTTTGGGTCTCTGTGAGACTTGAGGGCTATTATTTCAGCTTTGTGTTATCTTTCTTTGCATTTTTTGCCGGGGGCATGGCTCAGTGGTAAAGCATGGGCCTAGCCCTTCGTTTGATACTCAGAACACACATAAAAACACATTTTCTTATTTATACCTAGTCTGTACATTTTATATATGTAAAAATCCCAAATTTTGTGGCATAAAACAATATCCCTTTTATTTGCTTACCGTTCTGTTCTGAAGCCAGGTACAGGGGCCCATGCTTGTAAACCCAGGTACTCTAAAAGCTGAGGGAAGAGGATAGCAAGTTTTAGTTCAGCCTGTGCAACTCAGTGAAATCCAGTTTCAAAAGAGTTAAGAGGTAAAAAAGTTTTTTTGTGCGTGCGCGTGTGCGTGCAATAGCTCAGTGGTAAAGTGCTTGCCAGATAGGTGAGACCTTGGATTCATTTCCCTATAGAGAAGAATCAAATAAACAACAACGATTCTGCACTCTGGGCTGGGTTCACTCTTGTTCTGCTACCCTTTCCAGTGGTCACTGCTGTGTTTGAAGTCACCTAGAGAGCTGGCAGGTTGGGCTGAGGCTGGGCTCAGAAGCCAGGTAGGTGGACTTTTATCTCCTTCCACTTTTCTTATTGGTCTCTTTTTCTCTATGAGGTCTCTCCAGGGAGGTATTTGACTTCTTACCTAGTGGCTCAGGTCTTCCCAAAGTACAATACTGGAAACTTCTCTGCCTTAGGGGACAGGAGTGAGGTATGGGGGAGAGGTATACACAGCCTCACAGCCACCTTCTCCCTGTTAAGGTAAGTTACTGGCCCATCAGAGGTTTAGTGTCAATAAAAGGAGGTGGCCCACTGAAGCCCAGCAGTGGAACAGCCTACTGCCCTGCTATCTCCAGGGTGTAAATGAGTAAGCCATGGCCTAGGGAGGCTAAGTTCCTTGCTGATTGTAGAGGGTAGAACTCTTAACAGGATCAAGCACTTTGAAGTTTATATCCTAAGAAATGGGTCAACAGATAAAATTTGTAGCATTTCAACTTAAAATCTTGCAAGGTAGGTACTGTTATTGTCTCTAATTTACAAAGGAAAAAACCTAGGAATAGAGAACTTAAAGACCTTACCCAAGACTCAGGTATTTTGCTCCAGAAATTATACATTTACCCAGCCACATGGGCAACACTTGATCCATACAAAACAAAACACCCTCTCAATGTGATTTAACCTGAATCTACTATTTTTGGAAGTGCTTAGGAGGACAACAAATATTATGAAACTGTTTACTATGTAATATATATGCTGTGTGGATATGAATTTACCTTGAGACAGGGTCTCCCTCTGTTGTCCAGGCTGGTCTGAAACTTCTGGGCTCAGTCTCTTAAGTAGGTAGACCTAAGGTTTGCATTACCATGTCTCATAGGCTGCTTGGGAGCTTGGAGGCTTTGAGTAATCTTGTGATCAGGGTAATTTTTATGTGAAACATCTATTCCTCCCACCCTCCACTATTTGTTGAAGCTTAGCATGGAACTATTCTGTATCCCTGCTCATTCAATCCCCACCCCAGTTCTCACCTTCCTTTTTCCTTTCTGGAGGAAGGCTGACCTTACGATTCCATCATTTAATCATCACATCAGCCCTGCAGCTTCTGAATTAGTAACCTTTTGGTCCCATTTACTTCCTAGTTCCATAGCCAGTTTCCTCACTGCTGTCACTGCCACCGCGGTGGCTTCTGAGGACAGCTTGCAAAACCTGCACTTCTCATGGAGTGACCTGTAGTGGCTTCGACTTCCCTCTACCAAGCCTACAGTCAGAGAACTGCATGGAAAACACAGGATTCCAGAGGCTCCTGAAAGGAGCCAAGCTCTCTGAAGGTGATCTTTGTAGCTTCATCTGTGAAGGGGATTTCCAAGTTGTCTCAGTCTACCCTGATATCTTTTAGCCTGCGAGTAGTATGGAACCACCTAATCTGGAGGTAGCTCATTTTGGGTAGGATGAAGTCATTCAACAGTGTTCTCAAAATCTCTCTCTCTCTCTCTCTCTCTCTCTCTCTCTCTCTCTCTCTCTCGTCTTTTTGAGACAGGGTCTCACTATGCAGTTCAGGCTGGCCTTGAGCTCACTTTGTAGCCCAGGCTGGTCTCGAACTCCCAACGATCCTCCTGCCTCAGCCTCCTGAGTGCTGGGATTACAGGCATGAGCCACCACGCCCGGCTCCTTGTCATTCTCTTAAACTTTTCTCCTTAAATTCCAGTTTTTAATTTTGACTCATAAAACATTTTCATAAAATGTTGGAGCACAATGCTTGTTAACAGGACTCCACTTTGTTAAAGTTATACAGCTGGCCATGTGTATTACATACATTGCCTCATTTGGTTTATTTAATAAACTGTTGTTTGGTTCAGTGGGCAGGACAGGGGCGATCTAGAAAGTGGCTTACCTCCAGTCACCCTTTCTCACCCAGCCCCACTCCCAACTGGTGATGAGCTGAAGGAGAGAAGGGATTGAGCTGCTTCGGATGGCAAGGCCGCCTCCCTCTTTGCAGCTGTCTTGCCAGGGTTGACCTCTTCCCTTAGGCAGGGGTCTCCACCCCGCGCCCAGATCCAGACGGTGAGGGTGGGTGGCTTTTTCCGGGTCACTGGCACAGGGTGTTTACTCCCAGCCACCTGCTCCAGCTCTATCCCAGCTCCAGGCTCCCTGGAGGGCGGCAGGGACATTCCAATCCTCCCACTACCCGCGCGGATGTCGCGGGGGAGGGGGGCGCAATTGCTTTTTCCTTCCAGCACCCAGCTTTGACCCGGTTTCTTCTCAACCCCTAGGGGCGTAAATCACCTCTAAGAAGAAACTACGGATTGGTGGTTGGTGAATGGTGCGAAGGTTGTTTGTTTACAGCCCACCCGATTGGCGAAACCACGACTCTAGCAACAGAGGCACTTTCTGGGCACAGTCTGCGCTCTCGCAGACAATTGAAAGCCCAGCAGCCAAGATGCCTCCTCACCAGACCAAATATGGTCACAAGCGCTAAGCAGCCTCCCGTGGAAAGGCTGGCCTTCGCGGTGTCTCCCTGCGCCGGCTGCACCCGAGCCCGACCTCTGGCACAAGCGTGGGTCAGTGCAGCGAACCCAGCGCTCCGAGGGCTCCGCGCCCAGCTCCAGGGAGGGCGCAGCGGCCAAGACCGATCTTTCCTCGGCCTCCGCCCCTTGCCCGCGTGCCCTCCGCCACTGTCGGCTGGGTTTCGGTCCACAACCTCTAGCTTGAACAGGCTCGGGCCACTTTCTCTTTGATCCCGCCCCAAGTCCGCGGTAAATGCAAAGGAATGCAGATGCAGGGCTCCGCGGGAGAGGTCCGCCCGGCCGCGAGCAGTAGGTGGGGGCGCCCGACTCCGCTCGCCCTGTGAAGTACCCGTCCGGCCAGGCTCTCCGCAGCGGGGGCGGCGCGGTGGAGGAAGGGGAGGGGCGAGCGGGGCGGGCAGGCCGAGGACTTGGAGCTCATGCATAATTCAACAGCTCAACTTTAGGCCCGCCTCTTTCCTGGGGCTGGAAGTTCGCTCCCAACTTTGTTTATGGGACAGTCGGGAGCTGCGGCGGCCGCGCTGTCTGCCTCTCCTCCGCCTCCTCCTCCCCGAGCGTGAACTCCTGAGGCCGGCTCTGGGGATGTGAGAGCCGAAGCCCCTCGGCTGCCGGGCACCAAGTCAGGGCGGGATCTGCCAGCCGGGTCCTCGGCTCCAGTTTCGGAAACCCAGCAAGCGCCCGAGCCACCCAGGCCCGACGGCTCGTTCGGGCGGGACGGCGGCCCCGCGCGCTCAGGCTCGGCTTCGCTGTGCGCCCAGGTGGGAGCCGCCGGGGCCGGCGGGGCTTGGGCTTCCGGAGCCGGGCCGGGGGGTGGCCGGGCCGAGGCGTCCAGGGCGGGTGGACGGGTAGGTGGGTGGGGGGCCTCCTGCCCTGGAGCGCCGCCAGCGCTGTGGCAACTTCCCGAGCGCAGCTACTCTGCCTCCCCCACTCCCGTGCTGCTCCTCCTCCGGGTAACTTCTTAGTTTCAAGAAAGTTGCATAATTCCCGAGGTCAGGAGGGACCCCTCCCCCTCCGGCTGGGCTGACTGCAGAGCGTCTGGGATCCCGAGGCGGACACCTAACTGTCTCCTCCTTCCCCCCCCCAGCCTCCTGCTGCTCCGATTTAAAATAAAACGCTGATCTGACCTCCTTTCTCCTTGCAGAAGATGAATCCGTCCTCAGCTCCCCCTCCGCTCCCGCCGCCCGGGCAGCAAGTGATCCACGTCACGCAGGACCTCGACACGGACCTCGAAGCCCTCTTCAACTCTGTCATGAACCCCAAGCCCAGCTCGTGGCGGAAGAAGATCCTGCCGGAGTCCTTCTTCAAGGAGCCGGATTCAGGATCGCACTCGCGCCAGTCCAGTACCGACTCGTCGGGCGGCCACCCCGGGCCCAGGCTGGCCGGCGGCGCCCAGCACGTCCGCTCGCACTCGTCACCCGCATCCCTGCAGCTGGGCACCGGCGCGGGCGCGGCGGGCAGCCCCGCGCAGCAGCACGCGCACCTTCGCCAGCAGTCCTACGACGTGACCGATGAGCTGCCGCTGCCCCCGGGCTGGGAGATGACCTTCACGGCCACTGGCCAGAGGTACTTCCTCAAGTAAGTCACCCTGCGGCCGGCCGAGGGGGACACAGCGATGATGCCCAGGGCGCGCGCGAGTTCGTGTGTGTGTGTGTGTGTGTGTGAGAGACAGAGACAGAGACAGACAGAGACAATGAGAGACAGAGAGAAAGAGAGAGAGAAAGGTCTACCCCAAAGATCTGGAAAGCTAGAAGAAGTGAAGTTCGGGGGGTTGGGCTTGTCTCTGAGGGATCAGCCACAGGGAAGTGTCCGCTGGAGTTCATCCACTGTCCTGGAAGTGCCCAGAGATTCAGAACACATAAACCCTTAAATTTAAGAACGAAAAAGAAGATGATTTTGCCCTGAATCCAGACCTTAGGCCTGTAACCCCTTCTGGCCTGCACTAACCACTCTTAAGTCAGTTAGCCACCCCGGAGCCGGGTCTGACTCCAAGATAAAAGAGAGAAAAGTTGGGAGACTGGGAAGAAGAGGATCTTTTTGGTGGAGTGGGTGATCTGCGCCAAAAGATCCCTTAGCTCTTTGGCAGGGTGAATAGTAGACCTTACTGTTCCCACCTGGGTGACATAAGGGCCAAAGACGGTGATGTAATTAGCCACTGATGAAGTAGTTGTGGGCTGGACCAACCGAGTGGAAATTGGGTCAAGAGTTTTATTATGTCATACGTGGTAACCTAAAATACCATCAGATCGGGAGCCTGCTTTTCTTATTTTCCTTCTCTGCTACAGTTTTTTTTTTTTTTTTTAAAGACAAGGTTTCGCAGTGTAGTTCAGGCTGACCTTGAGCTCACTGTGTAGCCCAAGCTGGCCTCGAACTTGCAGTGATCTTCTTGACTCAGCCTTCTGAGTGTTGGGATTATAGGAATGTGCTACAACGTTTGGTGTAATGAATTTTACAGTACATTCAGATTTCTGAATTAGACTCTACAGGAAAACATAGTCTGAAGCACTAGAGGAAATTGTTTTGATTGTGGTACCTAAAGATCATTACATTCCTGTGGAGAAACCCAGCTGGGGCTTGAAATGTAACCAGTAAGGTCACGGGGTCAGGCTATCCAAGGCCTGAAAGAAGATGGCCTGCTGGACCACTTGGTCCAGGGTTGTCTGCGTTTGATGGGCATTTGCTGCCAACGAGAGAAAGAGCTAAGAAAGAACTTGCCTTAGAGTTAACTTTAAAGCTCATATTTCTTTGGCTTAGAGTAGCATTAGTTCAAAAAGTCCAAAATGCTAAGATGTATGTGTTATTTTAAAAGTTTAATCCAGGTCTTTGGAACTGGCATCTGGTGATTTGCTGTGAGAGGACCCTGAGAACCAGTGTGCAGGGGTGGACGTAGTTTATTACAGCTACCTCTGACTCATGCTGGTGACCAGTTCTTGTTTCTTCCCCATCCTTAAGCTGTTGACATCTTGTGTAGTTGTATTTTTGTTTTGAGGCTGGCACAATTTTGAGACCCTGAAACATACTTGGTGGTGGTTTATTCTGAAGCTGGTCTTCTCTGGGTTATGGAACCATGGTGCTCTGATTTCTAGATGGCTAGTAGGAGTCACGTATATGATATCATGACGTTTCCTAAGTGTGATGAGAGTGTCCCAAAGAATGGAATTAATTTCTGTCTCTTCTTTCTCTTTCTAGTTCCTTAGTTCTTCTTTCTTTCTTTCTTTCTTTCTTTCTTTCTTTCTTTCTTTCTTCCTTCCTTCCTTCCTTCCTTCCTTCCTTTCTTTCTTTCTTTCTTTCTTTTTTTCTTTCTTTCTTTTTAAAAATTGTTTGTTTGTACATTTTAGGTAGATAGAATGATTACATTCATTGTGGGCTCTTCTTTCTTTCTTTTTTTCAGTGCTGCGATTTAATCCCAGAACCAGTCCTTTTTTATTTTGAGACAGGGCCTTGATGTCACCAAGTTGTCCTGGTTGGGTTCAAATTTGTGTTCCTCCTGCCTCAAACTTCTGAGTACTGGGATCACTGGCGTGTTGCCACCACAGTCAGCCTCAGATAATTTTTAAACTGTTTATGAGTACACACGTGTATACGGTATATGATAAATATAGACGGGATAATGGACGGGCATGCGTGTAATCCCAACACTCAGTAGGCTGAAACGGGAGGATCATCGTGAATTCAACGCTAGCCTAAGCTATATAGTGAATCCAAGACCAGCCTACATTACATAGCAAGACCCTGTCTGAAGAAAAAATACGGATATTAAAAATATAAAGTAAAAGCCAGGCTTGCCTGATATCTGTGGAAAGCTAAACAAAAAAGACCACAAAACAAAAGTGCCTTTTATACATCAGTTTCAAATAAGTAGAGTAAACCAGAACTGTTTGTGATTTTTGGTAAACATGGAAGTTCGCTTTTGGTGGCTTAGAGGAGTTGCTATGATCCTCTTTGCCCATCTCCCCTCCCCTGCTCCCTAACCGGGCCAAATACAACTTCATTTCACTTAGAGTAGTCCATGAAGATGACAGCTGAAAAGCATGCAGTAAGCTGGCCTAATCTGATGCTATCCATGGAAAATTTTTGTCCAAGTGAATAGGAGAATTTAAGAGATGAAGTCATTGGGATTGACGATGGGCTTTCAGAATAGGCAATCTGCCAAGAATTCTCTTAAATGTCTTTTAGAGCTTTGTTTAAAGTTTGAAGAAAGTAAAGTGTGTGTGTGTGTGTGTGTGTGTGTGTGGCTTTTTTGAGACAGGGTCTCACTATGTAATCCAGGTTGGCCTCAAACTTACTGTGTAGCCCAGGGCTGGCCTGCGACTTTTGGTGACCCTTCTGCCTGTATCTCCTGAGTGCTGGGATTATAGGCATCTGCTACCCTGCCTGATTGGGAGGAAGTAAATGTTACATATCACACTTTGTTATACAGCCTTGAAAGGCAGTGTATTTTGGTGGATTAGGTAGAAGCTTGAGAAATGGTGGCAAATAACTCTTGACATAATTTTCTTAAAATCTATTACCTGGCACCATCATCTGTGAAATGGGGTTGGCAGAAGAATCCTGTTCTACTCTGGTGAGAATTAGGGGCTATGTGATCAGAAATCAAAGGAATTTAGAATTCACAAGGATCAATTTTTGCTTTTTTTTTTTTTGGCTTGGAACCAGAGGCCAGCACAGGATAAGGGCAGGAGTGTGGGAAAGCCCTGCAGTGATCCCTGCAGTGGACCCTGAACTGGACCTCTGTTAGTTTCCTCTCCCCACCCCCACCCCACACCCTGTCACTTCCCTAGTTGAACAATGAGCTTTACGGGAAGCACAACCACAGCATCCAAGAAGCTCAAATATTTCTTTTGTCATTTTCTCAGGTAAGATTTTTCCCAGGTAAATGATGAAACTGCTCTTGGGAACCTCCCAGAGGTTGGTTGGCTTTCCTGTGCATTTGCTGTGTGTTCAGGTGTGAGCCCTGTGTAGAAAGGAAATCATGGCCTCCAAAAGGCCTCCTGTTACTCCTCTCCTCAGGCCCCACAGCTCAGGCTACGGGCTGAGCAGCAACCTAGCACAGCAGCCGAGCACGTTGAACTCTGAAACTGAGCACATCACGTTTTGTTTGTTTGCTTGTAGACAGGGCCACACTGTGCAGTTCAGGCCGGCTTGAACTCACTTTATAGCCCAGGCTGGCCTCGAACTTGTGACAGTCTTCCTGCTTCAGCCTCCTGAGAGCATGTGCCACTATGCTTGGCCACATTGCGTTTTTTGTTTCTGGTGAAAAACAATACTTTTTCATGAGTACGCTTGTGATACATAACAGGTACATGCATCGTGGGAAATTGGTACACACACATACAGTGCAGCGTCTTGAACCTTTTCATGTCCCCTTTGTGCGCCTCCCTTGGAATACCTGCTTTTTGTGCATAAATCAGAAAACAGAATTTTAAAGAAGAAAATAATCTTGTTACACTACATTTATACTGCAAACATTCTTGCGGGGTACTTTTATTTGAGTAGCATAACTGTAAGAAAAAGTTATGTCCTGTTCTTTCATTAAGTTTCTAGCTATAGCATTTGGCTGAGCTCCCTAATTTTTAGTAACAATTTGAGCATTTTTCCTTTTCTGAAATTTGTGGTAAAAACTATTTCTGTTGAGGAGACCTACACACTTGGTGACAAACGCTGAGGGACAGAAGGATTTTTGTTAGAGACTATGGTTTCCTTCACCTCCTCAGGGCTCATTAGAAGACCTTATAATTTTTGTGGAAACTATTGCTATATTTAATTCTTAGTTTGTTACCTTTGTAACTAGTTGAAATATACTTTTAGCACCATTATTTATTTACCAATTTAAGACTTCTAATGTGAAGGGAGAATGTAGTTCCTTAAATTAGTTTTCTTTTTCTGTCCCAAGTTTGTTACTGATTTGGTTTTATTGTTGCTACTGAAGACTGTGGCAGGGCCTTGTACTGACTTATATATCCCTAGTCCTTTTTAAAGTTTTCAAGTTTTGAGAGAAGAATCTTGCTAAATTGTTCCGACCGAGCTCAGAGTCAAAGGCCTTCTGCCTCAGCCTCTCAGAGTGCCAAGATTATAGGTGTTTATCACCACACTTTTTGGATTTAAATTATTTTGTTTGTTAGGTTACCTTTGTTATTTTTTGTCAATTTTTGATACCATTATATTTTCTTGATTTTACGTTATTTCTTGATTTAACATTTTATAAGTCAGTGATGTTTAGATTGCTACCAATTCACGCTTTGTTTTGTGTTTTTTTGAGGCAGGGTATCAATTATGTATGAGAAGTGAGTGGAAATAAAAAAAATCTATTGCTGTTAACCCCCTGAAAATACTTTGCCTTGCTCTGAACACATTGACCCTACCGTTCTCGCCGCTTTGTAAGATAGTTCTGGAAGTCCTCTCTTCTGTTCTTCTGAGGTGTGATCAAAAATAAGGTGAAGGCTGTGGCCCCGTGCCATCCCACAGAAAAGCAGGGTTATTAAAACATCATGGTGCGTTCTCACCCACTTATTCACTGGATCTGGCACCATGAGACTCTCTCTGGCTCTGCCCCAAAGTCAAAATGATCACGAAAGGTTCATGTTTTGAATCAGTCATTAAGACATTCACTCAGGAGGACTTGCGGAAGTGCTTCAGAAGGTGACAAGAACAAGGAGACAAGTGCCTTTGAAGCCAAGGAGAGTATTTGCAGGAGGAAACATTTGGCAATGTGTCCTTTACTGTTAAGGATTCTTAAAAATTTTAAATTTGACCATAGTTTTTGGTTACACTGAACTCATGATCCTCCCGTTTTAGTCTCTTAATGGCTGGGTTCATTTTTTGACAGCAGTGCTTTAACATTGCTGGAGTCTTGAACCCAGCACATACCTGTGCTTTGACCAAAAGGTAACCTTCTTATTCATAAATAATTCTTTTGATTTTTTTTTTCCCTGTGGTGTTTTGAGATAGGTTCTCCCTATGTAGTCCAGGCAGGCTCTGACCTTGCTGTAATCCTCCTGACTCATCCTCCCGAGTGGGATCCTCCTGCTTCAGCCTCCCAGAGTTCTGGAATTATAGGAATGTACCACTATACCCAGCAAATGAGGCCTTATCTCAAAAAGCAAATGAACAAAAAACCAAAAACAAGCAAACAAAGTTGTTCTAAATGGATTTAAGAGGTTTTTGTTGTTGGTTTTTTTGGGGGGTGCCTCTGAATGACCCTCTGTTTCCATGGAGGGTGTTTTTTGGCATTGAACAACCTGCTGCCTTGATTACTTTGTCTGTAAAATGAGGATAGAGGTATCTATCACATGGTAGTTTGAAAGATTATGTAACATTTAAGTTTTTGTGTTTTGCTTTTGTTTTTTTGAGACAGGGTGTTGCTATGCAGTTCAGGTTGGCTTTGAACTTACTTTATAGTCCAGGCTGGCCTTGAACTTGAGGCCGTCCTCCTGTCCGAGCCTCCTGAGTGCTGAAATTGCAGGCATACACCATCATGCCCGGCTAGATAATGTATTCCGTGCATCTGGCTCATATGGAGTAAATGCTCAGAACAGGTCAGTTCTTGCCTGCCCCCCGTTCCTCTTTGAACTCACATACACTTCTATCTGGCCAAAATCAAATGCAGAAGCCTTGGCAGTACAGTAAGGTGAGTTTTGACTCCTTTTTATAACTTTGGCTGTGAATGACAACTTGGAGTTCAAAGTCAACGTTCTAAGTTAAAGTAAGAATTTAGAGTCAGTCTTCTTAATCCCAGCATTTGGGAGGCAGAGATAGGACAGTCACTCTGGGTTCAAGGCCAGCCTGGGCTACCTAGTGAGTTGAAAACCAGCCTGGACTACGGAGTGTGACCTTGTCTCAAAAACCAAAAAAGGGGTCAATCTTCTAATTTTAATTTGGTGTATTTATTTATATTTTTATTTTTGAGACAAGGTCTCACTATGCAGTTCAGGCTGGTCTTGAACTCACTAGGTAGCCCAGGCTGGCCTCGAATTTGAGGTGATCCTCCTGCCTCAGCCTCTCCTGGGTGCTGAGGTTACAGGCGTGCATCACCACACTTGTCTATTTTATTTTCTTTAAGATTTTCACCATGAATAAATCTGCCTCCCTTACAGTGAACACAGGTGGGAGGGCAGATGACAGTCACTGGGTGTGTGAGGACTGGCCACTCTGCCAAGGACTCACTAGGTCAATTAGATACAGTAGTTTCAAGAAGTAAAAGAGCCATTGGCTTCCCTTTGCTTAAAATCATGGACATGATTGAAAATAAATAATTGCGGCCGAGCTTTGAGGCAGCGTGGAGCCCCAGTATGTTGACAAATTAAGATTTATGGGAATTACAGTCTTGTATTTCATCTCCTTTTTCCTCTTCCTTTCTCAATTAAATACTCAGCCTCAAGAGTGGGAGATGGGAAAGAAAGAACCAGCCAGGCTAGAACCATGGTGTTTCTGTTTTGGTACTGGGAATCGAACTGAAGATCTTATTGAGCTCCACCCCCGGCCAGTTTTTATTTTGAGACAGGGTCTTACTAGATTGCCCTGGCTGGGCTCAAACTTGTGATTCTTCTGCTTCAGCTTCCCAGAGTGCTGGGATTGCAGGCATGCGCCGCTGTGCCCAACTAGGCATGGTGTTTTGTTTTTATTTTGTTTGGTACCAAAAATTGAACTCAGGACCTTGTGCTTGCCAGGCAGGCGCTTGTGCTGTGCGTTGTGGTTTTTAAGGTGATTTGGAAGACTGAGCCGTGAAGTCATGGTTTCTTATTGGAGGACAGTGTCAGGGGATGCCACTCTGCTGGCCTTTGGGAGACCATGAACATTTCCATGCACTGAAACATTGGGCAAACAGTGCTTTTCAAAGTATACTCTTTAGAACCTAAGTCTTTTTCGGAGCCTTTGGGGTACTTGGATCAGGAGGTCTGGGATATGTCATGTTCCATTCCTTCTTTAGAGATTCATACTGAGCCACATCCCCTGTCATTGTTTGTTTTGTTTTTATTAAATTTTGCGAGAGTCTTGTTGCAGCTCTGAATTGCCCTGGCTTGGCTAGATCTTGTGATCTTTCTGCCTCAGCCTTTTTGAATGTTAGGATTACAGCAGTGAAGGTCTGTACCTGACTAATGATTTCTCTTTTGTGTTGCACTGTAACCCCCTTGAAGTCAAGAATGGTGGTTTACTTGCTGGGCATTGTATCATCTGAGCACAGTGCTCAGGCCTTTGCACTGCCAGGTTGTACTCTGGAACCCCTCCCAGCAGTCCTCCGAGCTTGGGACTGGGTTCCTTCATGGCTGACTGTTTAGAGTCAAAGCCTGGACACTGACTGCAAAGAGAAGACGGCGATGAAGGCATGAGTGTGCAGAGAGGCCTCTGTAAAGGAGGCTGGATATAAACGGAACTTGGAAAAATACAAAGGACGTAAGTAAGTGAGCCAACAGCCCAGAAGGTGGGGAAGGTATGTTTTTCTGGCCAAGATGTGCATGGCCTTACTTGGGTTCTTGGCAGATCATTACAGGTCTCATTGGATCTCTGGATCCTCAGATAGGCTGGGTGTGCTCACCCTTTGCTGGCAAATAGCCACTTTTCATCTCTTAAATTTTGAGATACATCAGTCCTGGTTTTGTCTGACCATAGTATAGGACCCACCACCCATCTCTGTGTTGAAATATTCCTAGATGTTCAGGGAACTAAGTGTTTTACACTGGTTTGACAGAGTCTGGAAACAACAGAAATTTTCATAGCAATTTATCAATCCATTTTCTTTCTCTTCCTTTTTTTTTTTTTGACAGGCTCTTGCAGTGTAGCCCAGGCTGGCCTTGAACTCATGGGCGATCCTTTTGGTTCAGTCTCTGATCCTTTTGGCTCAGCCTGTTGCTAAGATTATAGGTGTGTACCACCACGCCTGGCCTTTTTTTTTTTTTTTTTTTGGTACAGTGGATCGAACTCACGACCTCATGCTTGCCAGGCTGTTGCTTATGCCACTGAGCTAAATTCGCTCCCTGCTATTTTTTTTTTTTTTTTTTTAGAGGCAGGTTTTTACTAGCAGTTTAGGCTGGCCTTGAACTCACTTTGTAGCGCAGGCTGGCCTCTACTCACAGCAGTCCTCCCGCCTCAGCCTCCCGAGTGTTGGGATTACAGGTAAGTGCTGCCTGTCCTTATCTATCCATTTTCTTTCCCTCATGGATCCATCCATTTGTCACATGTTTCATTGAGCAAGTGTGACTCTGACGTGGTTGTGGTCCGCATTACGGGTCAGCAGAACATGGGTCATCCTTGATATGGCTCAGCTGCTCTGAAGCGGCCATTTCTGCTTGTGAATCGATCGTGCTTGGGTCTGGTTGTTCCAGGAATGCTCCTGTGGTTTTGCGATGGTTTCTCAGTTCCTTTGAGGCTGATCAGCTGGGCTCAGACAGGACTGTGATTCCAGACCCACCCAGGCTATGCAGTTTGGGTCCCCTGAGGGTGTCCGCCATTCAGCCAGTGGCCTCTCTGAGGGGCTGCTCTCTGAACTCATGAGTTAATGGTTTCCTGTGATTTCTCTAAAATAATACAATATTTGGGAGTGGGGGAATAAGTGAGAAGTACATGTAAATGACAAAATATTTGAACAGTACAGAAGCATTTATTGTGACGTATATATTCTGTCTTCTACCCTCTTCTGCTGGTCCCTTTTGCTCCCAGTGAAACTACGTGAGTTCCAGTGTGTCTATACAGTATACAGCACACGACCATGTAGGCCATTCACAACACGGAGTAAATGGCAGTGTGCTACATGCACTGTTTTTTAAAAAACAAACATTTACTTTTTTGAAAACTGTGGTATATTCCCTTGTTTGGCTATATTGTAATTTTTTAACTGGTCCCTTGGTGATGGGCATTTAAATTGTTTCTGACCTCTCTCTTTCTCTCTCTCTCTCTCTCTCTCTCTCTCTCTCTCTCCTTCCTTCCTTCCTTCCTTCCTTCCTTCCTTCCTTCCTTCCTTCCTGTACTGAGATTGAATCCAGGGCCTTTGCCCCGAGAGACATCCCCAGTCCTTTTTACTTTTTTTTGAAGTAGCCTTTTAATAAGCTATCAGATTGTGCAGGCTGGGCTGGAACTTGAGATCCTTCTGCCTCAGCCTCCCAGAGTGCTGGAATTATGGGCATGTTCTACTATGCCAGATTTTGTTTAAATTAAAACCATATATGCCTTAGGAACTATCACAAAGAATCAACAACTGGGATCTCATCCTATTGAAAAGCTTTTGCACAGCAAGAAAAACCACCAACAGAGTGAAGGCACAACCTACCACATGGGAGACAGTGTTTACCAGCTGTAACTCAGACGGAGGATTGTTGAGAACAAACATATAAAGAACTCAGAAAAAAATCAGTCCTCTCAGATTTAAAGATGAAGAAATACAAACAGCAAATAAATATATGAAAAAATGTTCAACATCACTGATCATTTGCAAGATGCAAATTAAAACAAACTGAGATTCTACCTCATTCCAGAAAGAATGGCTAGTGTCAAGAAATCAACCAATAACAAATATTGGAAGGGCTGTGAGGAAAAAGGACCCCTTCTCCACTGTTGGGAAGTATACAACCACTGTGGAAATCGGTGTGGAGATTCGTCAAAAAATTAGGATTGGAGGTTCCATTTGACCCAGCTATTCCTCTTCTGGGTACCTTCCCATAAGAATTAAAGACATCATACCATGGTGATATATGTGCATCCACGTTTATAGCAGCACAATTTGTAATAGGTAGATCTTGGAAACAATCTAAATGCCTATCAACTGAGGAATGGATAAAAAAGATGAGTTACTTTTATACAATGGAGTACTACTCAGCCATAAAGAGGGATAAACTGGAGACTTTATAGGTAAATGGATGCAACTCGAGACCATACTCAGAAGTGAAATAAATCAGACCCATATTGTGAACATCAAGTTGTCTCACTAGTGTGAGAAGGTGAAAGAAACAACACTATGTATATGTATATATAGGGGTATAAAAAAAGTAGTTAAGATAGTTATACTACTGATTTCTCTTGAGGTCATTGAACAGAAAGATTTGTGCTAGTACACATGCTGGATTAATTTAAAAATATTTCTTTATTAAGAACCTTCTGCAAATATTAAGATCCTTAATATCTTTTTCCCAGGTTACCCACTTGGCCTAGGTGTTCATAGATTGAAGCAACAGCCAAGCATGGTGGTGTTTGTCTCTAATCCCAGTACTCAGGAGGCTTAGGCTCTTTGAGTTAAAGGCCAGCCTGGGCTACACAGTGAGTTCAAGGCTGCCCTCCACAACCTAGTGAGCCTGTCCTAAAAAAAGAAAAAAAAGCCAAGGCAGTAACCATCATAACCCATCAAATCAAGCAAATGATAAATGTGACTCAAATGAACAGCTGATTTTTAACTGAGAATTTTATTTTGGAGGTTTGTTTGAAAAGAAAAGGTTATCATAATTTTTTTGGTAATTTTTATTTTCAAAAGAAAAAAACCAAGCGAGATAAAACAATAAAACCAATCAAAACAAAACAGTGTGACACAGGATTTCAAAACAAGATAATAGGAAATCAACAGTGGTTACCATTAATGCCTCTTGTTGTCTTCAAAATAGCTGCAGATACTTTCAGACACAGTAAAAATCAAACAGAATAGAACTAATAAAAACAAAACAATGGATGCAAGACTTCAAAACGATAATAGTAAACCCAAAATGGCTACCATAAAATATCTTGTTATCTTTCAAATAACTGCCCCTACCATTGGATACAACAAAATCAACAAGATAAAACAGAATAAAACCCAACCAAACAAAACAATGAGAATGATACAGGATTTTGAGACAAGATGATAGGGAAGTAGCATTGGCCACACCTTCAGAAGGAGCTCCTGCAAAGATGCTGCACTAAGTATTGTTACCTCTCAACAGATGCACAGACTGGCTTTCGGCCTGCAAAGTCAGTGAAACTCTAATCACTGCAAGCATGAAATTGTATTTCACCTCAATAGCTATTATCGCAGCCTGTTTCTCTCTGGATCAGCTGGTCATTTATGGGATGGGGAGAGACTTTTGCTCTTCTTGTCACTCAGTCCGTGCCCTGGAAGGGGCTGGCATCTGGTTCTTTCTCCCGGTATCCTGCTCATGGCATGACTTACAGGAAGGGCTTAGCTTCTTGCTGGCTGCTTGTTCTGCTCCCCCACAGTCTGCGAATGGAGCCAACTCACAGGAAAAGGCTGGTGTCTGGTTCTCCTCCATGTGGCCTGTGCCTGGGACCCACTCGTCAAGGCTACTGAAGTTTTAGCAAAGTATGGTGGAACATGTTTGTGATCCCAGCATCCTGGGAAACTGGGACAAGTTCAAATTTAAGCCCAGCCTGGACACTTTAGCAACTTAATAGAAACTTTTTTTTTTTTTTTAAAGAAAAAAGCCAGGCATGGTGTTTTATGCCTGTAATCCCAGCTCTTGGGAGGCTTAGTAGAGGATTGCTGCAAGTTTCAGGCAAGTTTGGGCTACATAGTGAGTTCAAGACCAGCCTGAACTACATAGCAAGAGCTTGTCTCAAAAAACAAAAACAAAACAAAACAGAATGAACCATATTAGTGGTATTGCTTGACAGGAAGGTCTGAGTTTATTCTTGATATTATGTGAAGAAAAAAAGTGCCAGTTTTTATTATAAAAATGATAGGTGTTTTGTTTTGGTTTTTTTTTTTTTTTGTCTTTCTCAAGGCAGGGTTTCACTGTATGTTCAGGCTGGCCTTGAATTCACTTTGTATCCCAGACTGGCCTCAAACTCATGAAGATCCTCCTGTCTCAGCCTCCCGAGGATTGAAATTATAGGCATGCATCACCACGCCTGGCTGTAATAGATATAAAAAAGCTCAAACAGAACAGAAGGATATAAAATTAAACAGGGCCCACTAGGCTTACATACATACATATATGTAGGAATGATTTGATTTCTCAAAATGGCACCGGTCTGTTTCTGCATCAAGGGAACCAGTGTGTGTGTTTCCGCTCAGGGCTGAGGAGAGTGTAGCTGTGGATTCGCTTCTGTGAAAACCAGACAGTAACTGGAAGGTCGAAGCCTTGTTGGGGTAACTGTGGCCTGGACTTAGTACTTGGCTTGGTGCTTCAGGAAGCTGATGTTTCTTGTGCTCCCAGGGTGGCCCGGTTTTTGAGAACAGTCTGATGTGGGCCGTACTGGAGAGAAAAGCAGGAAGACTCTCAGTTGCAGTTTCAGAATTCCTAAGAAGTAACTGAAACATGTTCGCTGCTCTGGGATGAAAGTGCTCATAAGAGTAATTAGCCGGAAAGCTGCGTCTGAGGGGCTGAAACGGAAGAAATGCAACCATTTCAAGAGCAGTGAAATCGTGAAAGGGATATTTGACAGGATTGGTAATGGGTTAGAAGAAAAGAGGTTGAAGTAATGATTTGCATGCTGCTGACCATTCAGGGACGTGGACCGGGGTTCCTCTAGTTGTAACTAGTAGCACTAAAGGTTCAGAAGAAGTTGAGAAATTTTTTAATGGGTTGGGTTTGACTGGAATTTAAATATGCAAAGGGCTTATCTGGGGTGGGAAGGGAGGGCAGTCTGGGATGTGAAATATGTGTGTATTTTTTTGGCAAGGCTGGGGATTGAACCTAGGACGCGGGGTATTCCAGACAAACACTCCATCACTGAGCTACCTCCTCAGCCTGGCATGTCGATTACTCAACTTCAGGTGTAGATGAAAACCTTCAGAGGAAGCTTAGAGATAGCCTGCCTTTTGATCCTACAAAGGATGTGGAGAAGGAACAGCCAGACGGGTAGAAGGAAGTCCAAAACAGTGGCCCAGAGCCTTTCTAAAAGGAGGGACATTTCACTCTGTAGCGTGTTTCTTCTGGGTCAGAAAAGGTGAGAACTGATCTGGGAAGGGCACTTGCTTTCCTGGGAGGTAGGACAGAGGCAGAAGCCTGAGACACTAAGTTACTAAGTGATAACTTAGTAATTTCATTTTGGAAAAAAGAAAAAGTGAAGTAACCTAACATTCTGGAAGCTGAGGCAGGAGGATTGCTATGAGCTCAAGACCAGACGGGGCTACGTAGTGAGACCCTGTCTCAAAAAATCCAAAAAAGAAACTTAGATAGGTGAGGACAACATGTTCTCATTCAGTCCCACAAGTTCATGTATAGTCTATTACCAAGGAGCGGTCCTTTCCTTTTGTAGGTTTAATGCGGTGGAGAAGGACCGCACATTTGTTTGTATAAACACCCTAATAAAATGTGGTCTGAAATCGGTGTTTCAAAACTAACCAAGATAAGCTAGAAGATTTATGTAAAAATATTACACTAATTGATATGATACTCACTTGCTATGGGGAAAATTAGTCTCCTCACTGTGGTAAAATATTTATTACGATTTGTAGCACACGGGACTATCCTTGCTGGGCTGCTGCCTCATGCTAAATTGCAGCCAGAAAAATAGCAGATTGTGTTTGGAGGCTATCAGTTAGAAATTTATGGCTCAGAATACTATGTAACTGTAGTTCCAGATAGCTGCTTATCTTTCCTGTCTGTTTCTGATTGTCAGAACTGTGACTGATCCCTGGCGCAGGGGATTCTGGGGTTAATGCAGGTAAACTCTTGGGGCCATATTTGATTTTATCAAACCGGTATGAGTTTGGGTACGTTTTATACTTCAAACTCGTGGTTAAAGGGCTCTTCTATTTCACTTTGTTCATCTAGGAGCACTGGGTGGTCTTGTTATAAGTTTGGGATTTGTGTAAAGCTGTGCACTTAGCAGAAGGAGTTAAGAACCATAAAAAAAGCAGTAAGTTTCTGTGTTGCTCACGCATGACTATGTTTTCTGAAGACGTGTTCCCTAGTTCAATCGTCTGTACTCTTACAGGTCTTTGTTTTTTGTATGTGTGAAAAGCAAGCCTATCTATGGAGTTTAGGTGTGGATTCTTCATACCTAATTGTATCTTCTACTTGTACATTTTAACATAAAACCAAACTGTACGTCTGTCTTGGAGAACAACTGGAAAGAAAGGAATCTAGCTGGGCATGGTGGCATGTGCTTGTCATGCAAGCACTTGGGAAGCTGAGGCAGGAGATTACCTTGATTCAAGACCAGCCTACACTACAAAGTGAGATTGTGTGTCTAGAAAAAAAAAAAAGAATGGAGAAAGGATCAATTACTTTGCGTTAAGGTGTAACCAAATCTATATTAAATACGTTATCTTTTTTTTCCTTAGGTTCAAAAAAATAGTTTAGTTATCCCATCTATGGTCTAAGAAATGTTCAGTCTGAGTTATTGATCTTGCATTTCTGCATTCTGAGTATAAATATGGCAAGGGCTGTGCTTTTGCTTTGGAAAGCTGAGTTCTCAAGCGAAGATCCAAGGATTCCAAGCTGATCAGTACACAGTGGCGCCATTGTTCTCTGTCTGTATTTTTCTCTTGCTTACAGTTTATAACTATCGAGTAGACAGTGATTATTAACAGATACTTAACAGTAGGGGCAGAGTAGCCAGTAGGAATCAGTAGGGACAATTTGGAATGGTAACATTAAAGACATGATTTTAAAGATTAGGTCCCAAATGCGTGAAGCTTTTGGCTAAAATTTGCCAGGTGACTAGAGGGAGAGTTTGAGCAAATAGGCTGTTTACAAATTATTGGCTATAAAGAAATGAGTCAGGTTGTACCATAGTGCTTTTCTCATAATTGGCTAACTGTACTTAATTGGTCAAAAAGCATGAAAGGGCTCAGATTAGCCAGTTGTGCACACACCGCGGTGTCCAGCTTACTTCAGGTATGTTTCTGAGGGACTGTGTCTGGCTAATTAAAGTGCATTGTTCATGCTTACATTAAAGCAAAGTGTTAGTAGCAAGTTAAAGTTTGAAGGATTCTTGGAAGGCCCTTTTGTGGCCCAGTGGACATCTTGGTGACTGGTAGAGATCTTAAACTCCTAAGTGAGCTGGGAGGTGTGAACTGATGTCACAGAGCTGCTTCCACTAAAGTGAGAGGTATTTACTGACGCTTATTAAAGATGGGTTTTTAAAACAGTGTTTGTTTTGCACAGTGAAATAATCCCTGCCAAGAGTAAAAAAAAAATCATTATGTTATAGAACAAGATAAAAGGACATTGCATAGTAAATAATATCAAATGCCATTTGAAATAGCAGGCTTTTATTTCCAAATTGTAAATATGAACTTCTAAATGAATGTTTTAAAAATCTTTTTGATTTTTCCAGTGACTTGATACATAAAATATTGTGGCTCTGGATAGGTCCAGATCTATCTAGGTGTTTACAATAAAGAGTATTTCTGTCAAAGTCAGGCGCAGTAGTGCACGCCTGCAATCCCAGCACTTGGGAGGCTGAGGCAAGAAGATCATTGCAAGTTCAAGACCAGCCTGGGCTACAAAGTGAGCCTTCCGGTCAGCCTGAGCTGCATAGTGAGAATTTGACTCAAAAAGACCAAAAAAAAAAGAAAAGAAAAAGAATATTTCTGTGTACCAAGTAAGATAAGCTGAGTGACCATTTTTACTGATAGGTTAGGATTTTTTTTTTAAGACCAGGTCTCTTCTTTGTAGTTGAGGCTGACCTCAGACTTATAGGGACCCTTGTGCCTCAGCCTCCCAAGTGCTGAGATTACAGCATGCACTGCCATGCCTATAATAGGCCAAAAGTAGTTTATTGGTTCTAAGTAAAATGTTTTCACTTGTCAGTAAGAACTAGGGTGACATAATATATGCAGGCTGTATTTGTTCTTACATTTATTCATAGACGAAAACATTGGTTTATGAAAACCAGTCAAGGGAGAAATTATAGAAATTTTAATAAATTCCTGAAGATGTGACTATATGGATCTGGTAAGTAGTTCAGATAGTTTTGCTTGTGTCCTAAGTGGGCTTTGAATGTGAGAAGAGGCTGCTTGTAAATAAAAGTTGTTTTCAGAAATTCTTTCCTGTTGGGGAGGCACAGAGCTGGTAAGTAGGGAAGCTAAGCGATGTCATGTAGAGGGATTTCCTCCAGAGGAAGGGTGAGTCTGTGCAGGCACAGTCGGCTGTGTGAATAAAGGAGGTCCAGGAAGTCCTGTGCTCCTCAGCAGTCATGAAAGTTCAATGGTAAACTTTTGGGGAGTATGTTAGGGGAGTAATGGGGTAAATCCAACAAATATCCAGAAATGTGTTTATAAAAGACCTTGAGATGTTTTCGGTGTCCTTCAGTACAAGACAGAACCATAAATGCTGCCTAAGTTGTTTGTAGCAAGATAAAAGGTAACTTTAATCTCCTCAGAATAACAGAGAAACGCCGACATGCTGGCGCACGTCTGTAATCTCATCACCTGAGAGGCTGAGGCAGGAGGATCTCCACAGGTTTGAGCACAGCTGTGGGGAAACATAGTTTAAAGCCAGCCTGGATGATACAGCTTTTTCTTGTAAATGACCTGATTTTGTTCTTCTCTTTAGCTGGATAGTATTCCACTGTGTATAGGTACCGCATTTTCAGTTTGTTGACGCAACTAGCCTGTGTCCAGAGAGTTTAGCCAGCTGAGCTGCAGTGTAGGGTCATTATAATGGGATGGAACAGGGCTGGTGGCAGACTTTGGAGGGGAGGAAGGGGAAGAGGTGAGATAAAGGAGGGGAGGGAAGGGAATGCAAAATGCTCAATGGTATACCGGTAAAGTAAAGCAAAACCACACAACAGCAATAGACCCACGCAACGACAGAAAACCGCACAACAACAGTAACAACAGCAGCAGCAGCAACAAAACCAAATGCTGTTGAGGAGGTGGGGGAAAGGAATCCTCCTGCCTTGCTGGTAGAGGTGCAAACCAGTGCAACTGCTCTGAAAATCTGTGTGGCGTTTCCTCAAAAAAAAAAAAATAGAGCAATCCCATTTGACCCGGCGATACCTCTCCTGGGTGAGTCCCCGCCGACGGAGTCAAGCTATAGGCTTGCAGACTTGCTGATGTGTGGAGATCCCAGTGAGGTTTCCTTGGAGTTACTGAGAGTTTTCGCCCTCAATCCTGGTGCTAGAGTGGCTGGCTCTGAGCTGCTTCCTGCCCGTTGTCGGCTGTGGGTGAATTTAAAAACTTGTTTGTTTCATCCCTCAGCCGGCTGAGTCTTGCCCATAATTCCTGAATTTTGATTATGGGGGTTATTACAGGACAAGGGCTTCTTTGTAAAACAGCATGTTTAATACTCTGGGGTCTAGCGTGACTAGAGGCTATAAATTGTATGGAAGCAATTAACTGCGAAGGAAATGTCATGTGGGCTGCATTTAAATGTACAGACTTGTGGCGTTGATTTTTTTTTTCTTCTTTTTTCTTTTTAAACTTGTACTCAGAGGATGGAGAGAGACATAAAGAGAGAAAAAATACGAAGGGAGGGAGGGAAGGAGAGAAGAGGCGAGGAATCATTTTTAATATTTGGTTATGAGTCTAAAGTCAAGAGCTGGTTTTATGCAAAAGTCATTACCCTTCATATGAACTCTTTAAAAATACAAGTGTGAGGGAATTAAATACTCTGCGTGGGGGCTTGTATCTTTCTCCAGTCAGTCACCTGCATCACAGAGTCTATGTGGACGGAACAGGGTGAGTTTTGGGGAGTTTGGGAGGCATGTTAATAAGCAGGCCTGCAGGAAACGCCATAAATATAGCTTGTCCCGCTTTCTCTCCATTTTATGTTCGTGGACGCTGCCCAGTTCATACACAGTGGCTTCTCTTTTTATTTCTGGTCCAAAGCGTAGTGTGATTTCCGGGCAGTATATTGCCCGGAATATCTTCCAGAGTATCCTCCATCTCTTGAAGTGGTTCTGTTAACTTCATTTCTTCTCAAACACCTTACTGGACCAACCGGCTGGGAGGAAATCTCCTCCTACTCCAGATCCCCATTGTAATTCAATCTGTAGGGTAATTGGCACTTAATGTTTTCTATTGTCCATTAAAATGTTGTGTAAGGCTTGTTGTTAAAAGGAATGGGTTTATTTCATTTCCCCAATTTGTCAGCCCTGAGAATAGGGCCCTCCCGTTGAGTTATTTTTGCCCAGTGCATACTTCCTTGTGAATATTTAAGAAAGATGTTGATACTGACCATGCTGTCGAAATAATAAATGCCATTAGGTGCTCAGAGGCAGAAATGGATACTTTTAGATTAGATGTTACCATTCAACTTCCCTTTGAAATTGAGTTTGGAAATAATAGACAACCCTTGACTCTCTGCCCTGGTAGAGAATAGTTACGGTTTATTTTCTTAGGACAAGAATCAAATTTTACCTCTTTATACTAAACCCTGACCCTGGACTGCAGCCTGGCACACACAATAAGAGTTCAATTAATATTTTTCTTAAAGAAATATAAGTGATTTTTAGAAATTTCTGAATTATTTAAATCATTTGGTGATTCTTTCCTGTGTAAGAAGCTACTATATATTTATTGAGCATATACTATATGCCACTGTGCTTAGCATAGTGGGTACTTATGAAGTCTATTTGACTTTGGAATATGGCCTGTTCTTTGATTTCTTAGTTTGACTGTAAATTATGAGAAATCACTTCCTCCAGAAAAACAGTGATGATCCAAGAGAGGAAAGAGGGCTGGGAATAACCCATTACATTCATTTATTCCCAGATCATTTCCATACTGCACCAGCCCATCCCCATTCAGAGGGGCCAGACTGTGGCCTCATCCACACCTGGAGAGGTAGAGCCTGCTGTTTAGGTTTCAAAGGATTTTTCAGGATGCAGAGTAACGGGAATCTGAGATCTCAAAAGAACTGTAACTAAGCAGATTAATTGTGTAAATAGTATAGAGATATCAGAGGAACTAGTTAGTCATAAGTATTTAAACGCAGCCTCAAATCCATTATGAATGGCAACACCATTGTTCACAAATTTAAAAGGAAATTGAGCCAGATAAACCGGGCAGAAATTATTGTCCTAGGAACGTCACATTCTAAACCACATATTCATTGTTAATATTTTTACTTTAAAATTTGTCTTGAACTCTTATTCTTTACATGTCTTTTAAGGTCACACAGATTTAATTAGACTCACCTTTTCTGAGTGGGAAAAATGCCAGGCATGGTGGTGCACAACCATAATCCTAGCACTCTGGGAGGCTGAGGCAGGAGGATCCAAAGTCCAAGCACAGCCTGGGAAAATTACCAACTTAGACTCTGTGTGAAAATAAAAATACAAAAATAAAAAAGGAGCTGGCAGTGTAGTTCAGTGTGTTCCTTTCTGACTAGAATAAAGAGAGGAGTTTAAAATTATAAACCAGGTTTACTTTAGTCCTAAACAATGATACATTAAGATGCAACTTTTTTTTTTCTTAATTTTAAAAAGTTGCTCAAGTCACACCTGGATGAATGTTCACTGTTAGAGTCTGGGCCTGAGCGTCAACTTCTCTTGACTCTCTGTCCCTGGTCCTGCTGTCTCCCCAGCAGATGTGCCCCTCTGGTCCTGTCCTTTAGTCCTGTGTGTGTAGAAACCTGTGGTTTGATTCTTCCTCTCCACTTGTCCTTTCTCAGCCTTCTCTTGCTCCTCCCCCACAGCAAAACATGATTTTTTTTCCATGACAGCAGCTAGAGATTACTAAGTATATTATCCCATTGTATGCCTATACTACAGTTTATTTACCTGTTTGCTTAGTAATGGAACTGTTATTTTAATATAAATTGAATTCTTCTTTCATTTGAGCATTTTTATCATCCTCAAAGGAGATCTTTAGTCATTATCCAAAGAGGGGCTGGGGATTTAGCTCAGCAGCATAAGTGCTTGCCTGGCAAGCGTGAGGTTGTGAGTTCAATCCCCAGTACCAGAAAAAAAAAATAATAATAATAATTATCCAAAGAAATGAGTCTCAAGTTCAATTACCAAAACTGCATTGTATTTGCATGATAGTTTAATTTGCTTTGACTTGAGGGCTGTGTATCCCTAGCCCTTTTGTGAGCTGCTGTGGACACACTGCCACAAACATGAGGTGGGTGAAGGCTGAGCAGGATTCTGTGCTGCTGATCTCCGCCCACTGTGATCCAGGTCACAGAGCGTGACATTCCCCCCTCACTCCCACCCCATGCAGGACAGACCGGGACCCACCTCTCCTCTCCTGTCTTCACGTTCCTTTTAGAGGGTTTTGGCAGCACTCTCAGTGCAAAGTTTGCTCTCAAGACTTTGCTTTGCACTGTGTGGGACAGATGTGGAAAAGAGGTGCTGTGGCCCAGCCTGAGGGGTGTCCTGCCAGGGAGCAGGGCAGGTGTGGGGCAAGGGGTGTGCGCCTCCCTCTGGGACCGCAGCCTGCCAGCCTGGCTTGTGCTTTGGGTTCCTCACCAAGCATGGCATCTAAGCATTTGTTGTGCAAGGGTTTTGGTCGTGGGCAGTCATTTTCCTGTTTTCTGTTCTCTTTCTCTCCGAAGACCCCTCTGAGGGCAGTGAGTGTAGCCGATTCTTCCTAGGACCTAGGGATGCGTGCATACACAGGGAACACAAGAGCAAAGGGCAGCTTTGGTGGGAGGTAATGGGGCTTCCAGGTTGCCGCTGCTGTCTTTCGGAGTGGGGTCATGGACCTCTTAGTATGCACTTAGGTATGTTTATCTAACAGAACACGTAAAGCTGTGCACTCTGTGCCAGGCATTGTTCCCACACTGTCACTTAATTATCCCAGCGACAGTATGACAAACATTATGTTGACCCCTTTAGTCAGAAGATGGAGGCAGGGAATGTTCAAGTGACATGTGCACTGTTACACACTTCTAAGGATTTACGCCCAGGCAGTGTGGCCCCGGTGTCAGTGAGTCCCTGGCTGTCCCTGTTTTCTCTCCCACAGGCCTTGATTATGGCCGTTTTTTGATTTTCCCTTCCAGGATCACATCTTTCCTCCTTTGCTCTCGGTTTTCTGCTCTGTGCACACCCGGGCTTCAGACTCCATTCCTTTGTGTGTCACAGCTGGGCTGATCCTTCTTTTGTCCCTGTGGACCTCTCCCTGGTGTCCCATCCTTCCGGGCTGAGCTGCTTGGTCCCTGGCCCTCTCTGGTCCCCGGAATCCTGCACTATACACTCAGGTTAACCCCTTCTGTCACCCCATGTGTCAGCAAGGTCCCTGGGCAGTGCTTTCTCCTTCTGTGTGCCCTGGCTTCCTGTCCACCCTCTGTCTAGCTCATCCTGCCCTGTAGATCCATCCAGGCCTCCCCTCTGGCCTCTTAGCCTCTGGGGCCTTTGCCTCCCCTGAACCTGCTCTGCAGTCCGTGGGGCGTAACTTCTTGAGTGCAGGCTTGTGGCGGCCAGTCAGGTTAGGCCCTTTGGGGATCCGCCGTTACACCTGGCCTTCAAGGCCCAGGCATGTTGTAGCATATGTGTCACCCCTCCCAGGGCCAGTAATGTCACATCATACAGATGGACTTCATTTTGTTATCTGTTCATATGCTTGTGGACATATGGGTTACTTGTACCTTTTGGAAAATTACTTCTGTTTGTTTTGTTAATTCTATTTTTAAGGGGAAAACAGTTCTCACTGGCATTGACAGTTGCCAACAGAAGTTTCCCTCTACTGCCCCCTCTCTTTTTCCCTTCCCTCCCCTCCCATTCCCTCTCCTCCCTTCCCATTCCCTCTCCTCCCCTCCCCTTCCCTCCCTTCCCTGGGTTAGAACTCAGTGCCTCCCTCACCTGCTCTATCCCTGAGCTGCATTCTTCGCCCTGCCACTGTTGCTTTAGAATACAAACCCGGGCCTAATGGCGGTGGCTGCAGATGGACAGGCCGGTTCCTTGGTCATGACTGGCAGAGCACAGTCAGACGGAGAGTTTTGCAGTCAGACATTTTGGTTTGAATCATGGTTCTGCCATTCAATGAGTTCATATATTATCAGTAATGTTCAGTTTCCTCATTTATAAAACAGAAGTTACCTTGTCTCTTTAGAGTGAGGACTGCAGGAAAGGGTGTGGGCCCGGGATAAGTCAGCCAGTGCAGAGAGAGACTTTATTATGACTATAAAAACAAGAGCTTATGTAAGTAAATAAGCGAGAGTTATTTTTAAAGAAGATGTTTAAACTCATCAGATTTAGTACAGTGAATGTAGTGCTTATGCCTTTCCCCATGAAGCTTGGGGCCTACTGTTGCCTCTTGTTCCTCAGTCTAGATTTGTGCTCTCATCACAACTGAGGAGAATCACAAATGAAATGAGCCTTTTTTTTTTTTCCTCTATAAGAAAATGTAAAGAGAACGTATCTCATGAGGACAGGCGAGGAGAGGAACAGTGTGCTTTGTGGGCTGTATCTGAAGGCTGTTGGTTGTCTCAGAGTGTAGCTGGTCATCCTGAGCTTGCTCTGCTGATGAAACATCCATTAGCTCTTATATTTCTGTTTGTATGTAAAACCTTAAAACTGGGTAAATAAGAGATGAAATGTTAATTTGACCCAAACTTTTTTTTTCTTTTTGAGACAGTCTCTTTATGTAGAGCAGGCTGGCCTTGAACTCACTTTGTAGGCCACACTGGGATCAAACTCACAGCAGTGCTCCTACCTCAGCCTCAGGAGTGCTGGGATTACAGGTGTGTGCCACCACGCCCTGAATTTGATCCAAACTTTATGTGCAGGGTAGCATTCATAACAACATCACTGATTTAGCTGGTGCTGTCAATAAGAATCCAGGAAGGGATATGACTCAGCAGCAGGCTTGCCTAGCATGCCCCAGGTACTGGGTTAGAGCCCCAGAGTAGAAAAATAAAGATAAAAAAAGAATCAAGGAATCGTACAATTTTGAATTTTAAGCAAGGCCCACCTGCAAATGCAAACCAAAAAATAAACAGACCAGACCAAGACAGAAAAATGTTTAAAACTTGTTTTAAAGTAAGGAGGCCTTGGAAACATACAATTCTTACATTGACAACAGTACTTTTGAAGGGAAAGTAATTTTTTCATTCAACCTTTACTTCTGTCTCTGTGATCTTGGTGGGAGGCAGAGAACTTGGGAATATGGTAGTCTTCACCCCGTTATATTTTGGCCTCTGGTGAGTGGGAATAGGTATTGCCTGGCATCATTCTCAGTAGCTTGACCTGTGTATGGTAACTGTGAGCTACTTTTTATTTTGAGACAGGTATCACTAATTTGTCCAAACTGGGCTCAAATTTGGGGTCCTTCTGCCTCAGTTTCTAAGAGAGCAAGGGTTATAGGGGTATCCCACCGTGCCTGACATGATGACTGAATTTTGTGGAGGAGATCTTGCCAGAAGAATATTTCTGGGAAACCAGTGGCTCTTTTTTGGTGGGGGGGGGGGTCAAGTCTGTTCTTTCCATTATAAAATTGTGACTGTTTTTAGAATTAAGTGGTGCTTAGAAACAAAGAAGGTATGAGTAAGAGAAATTCAGTCTGCTGCCTTTAAATGCAAACAGTGCAAAAACACACAGGTAAGGTGACAGGGAACTTAATTCTCTAGTTAACTCACCTCAGGTTCCCTCTGTCTACACAGTGACCCTGCATTGGAGGGTTTAACCATCTGAGTCACTCGCCCTTCTTGTTACCTTAGGCACTGTGACTGCTTCCGGCCGGTCCTGTAGCAGAGGCACCCTGGTTTACCTGCACACTCTTGTTTGCTGGTCCAACTCAACTGAAGCAGGAAGGGTTTGGGCACAGGAGTTGGGGCATCATGTGAAATGACTAACATTGCCCCTGCATTTCTGGCTCATGGTTGCTTGTGAAATGCAGTGAGCTGAACAGGACTGGGCTGGCTTAGGAAGAACAAGCAGTTCTACTCGTCATGTTCCCAGATGGAGGCATAGCCTGTCTGGGAGGTGGCCAGAAGGAACCGTGGACACAGTGAATGCCTTCAGATGCTTTAGATCTTTGTCTTTGACGATTGCCCTGAGACAAGTCGCTGGTTTCTTGGTGTGGTGTATGTAGAAAACCTTTTTTCTATGCCTACCTGTTTATTGCCAGAGTGACAGGAAAAAGTAAAATTAAGACTTTTCATGTTTCGCAAATTATTTTGAGACTACCAGTCATAATTATGGTTCATGTAAATATCAGAATTTATTGCAAGGGTAATTTATATTAGAAATTTTTTGCACAAGAAAAAAAAAAAAAGACCTGAAAAATCTCCTAATGGCCTTCAGTTATTTTTTTCCTGTGCTTATTTATGAGTCTTCTTATTGTTACATACTTTCATAACCAAATTTCTGGAGTGATTTGGTTGACTATTTCGTATGTTTAGTTTTAATTCCTCTAACATGATGTCATCAATTTAGAATTTATGGGGGCTTTTAATGCATTTATTTAGTGCCAGTGTATCGGCAGGAGATATTTAGGAGAGATTCCTGCTGCAGAGAAGATGTCTTCAGGGCTTTGCTTCAGGACTCGGCAAGATGTTGAGTGACCACTTACTGGTATTTGGGAAACAGATGAGACTGGCTGTTTTTTCAGATTTGGGAATGAAGAAGTACAGGAGTGATGCTGAGAAAACCACAGGTACCAGGAGCGCTTTGAAAGAGACACTCAGGTCCTGGCTGGGGTTACCTTGGCTTTGCTGGCTCCCTAACCTAAGAAATATACACACACACATGCACACGCACATGAACACACACACATATTTTTTGGTCTTTTTTAATGCAGGGTTTCACTGTATGGTTCAGGCTGGCCTTGAACTTACTTTGTAGCTAAGGCTGACCTCAAACTCGTGGCCATTCTCCTACCTCAGCCTCCCAAGTGCTGTGATTACAGGCATGCACCGCCATGCCAAGCTAAGCTAAGAAGTATTGAGCTAGATCTTCCATGATCTCTGAGACCCTTCTCTGTAAGGGTACAACTACCCAAATAAATACCCAAACGAGAAACATAAATGTAAGAAGTACTTTTGTGAGCCTGAGGGACACACTGTCCTGGAAAGACCAAGGAAAAATATTTGGCTGAGAAAAGTGTAAAACTATTAGTCTGTGTGGTCTTCAGACTTCAAAGTGTGACAGAAGTCAGGGAATTTTAATCTGTCCTTGAAGTACTGGCAGAGAGAACTGTGAGACAAGTGATCTGGGAGACTTGTATCATCAGTTTAGGATTTCCTGGTGCTGAAGTTTGAGCTAACTACATTTGATCTAGGTGTCTCTTTTCTCCAAAACTCCAAAGACTCGGCTGTTTTTCCTGTTGGCAGGGATTCAGGGCTCCATCATATGGAAACAGATACTCATTGGGAGAGAATTAGGCTGTAACACAAAACAATGAACAATACCAAGAACTAAGATGGGGCTTCAGTGGCTGTTATTTCTTAGAACAGTGTTTGTTCATTCTGTTTCCGTGTTGGCCAGGCGTGCTGCTCACAATTTCCCCAAATGGCTTAATAATGGGAGTTTTTATACTTTCAGAATGTTTTATACAACAGTAAAAAACAAAAGAAGGCCCTCATAGGCTATATATATATATATATGTATATATATATGTATATATATACATATATATATATATAAAGAAAAGAAAAGAAAAGATGGGTTGGGGAGACCTTCGTGACTATTGTGAAGGATGGAAGCTGCTGTGGCGTCGTAGGCCATACGGCATGGCTGTGTCTGGTTGGTTTAGCACAGAGTTTAACCAGCTGGGTTTGTAGTCCCAGTGTACTCTCTTGAGCCATTGCTCTCTCTTACCTTCTTCCTCGCTTCCCTGGCATCTGCAGGGGTGCAGGGAGGGGCTCGGTGGTGTAAAGCTGCTGGCGAGCTTTCTGTTCTCAGGCGTCCTCAGCACCATGAGCACAGAGTGCCTGGTGCGCCTCGGCTTGCTGCTTCTCATTGCTGAGCATAAGCTCAGGGCTGACTCCCCCATAGGGCTGAAAAGGGGGGTGGGTATTTCCCGGAGGACATCTGGATGAAGTCAAGAAAGAAAGGAAATAGCAAGTAGGTGGCTGACAGCACATGTCTATGGACGCCAGATAAATGACAGATGTTTAGTTACGTTTGAATTTCAGATAAACAGTGGATACATTTTTAGTATAAATGTATCCCACGTATTGAATGGGACACATTTGTACTTAACAAATTACTTGTTTATCTGAAATTCAGACTTGACTGAATTTACCCAAGCTTTCTGTTACTTCTGGCAACCCTAAGTGTCTCATTTCATGTGTTTTGGTAGCCTCTAGCTTACCTAGCCTAATATTTCTTTGCTTGTAAGAGGTGCTAGGGAGTGACCCAGTGGGCAGGATATTACACTGGCGTGAATTAAGAGAGGGCAAGGCAGGGCATAAATAAAGTGTTGGCCAACCAGTTGCCTGGTAGCCTCAGGACAGAGTGGGCGTTCAACTACCTGTTCACTCAGTGCCAAGTTGGGCAACACCTTGTTTTGGATGCTATTCTTGGATGTAACCCTGTATTCTCTATTTCTTTACCACCTCTGCCCACATAGCCAATATTGGCAACTTGCCAATTGATGTCCCTTTGTAACCTTTGTGGACACTTTCAGTACTTTATTTTTTTTAAAAAAATGTATGCCTGTATGTATGTTTTTGAGGCACCGTCTCACTATGTAGTTTAGGCTGGCTTGAAACTCGCTTTGTAGTCCAGGCTTGGCCTCAAACTGCACAATTCTCCTGCCTCAGCCTTCTAGTGCTGGGATTTTTTACATGTGTGTAAAGAAAGGCAGTACCTTTCTTTAGAACTTGGAAAAAAGGAGTTGAATTTCACCTCTGATTGATAACAGAGTCTGCTTTTGAGTTTCTAATGCTAATTATATTAATAAAATAAAAATTATTTTCATTTGCATGCTAAATTTTATATTCTGTTTTTTTAAAGCATACTACAGAATATATGTATGATTATAAACAAACATTCTTCTTAAATTCTGGCTTACGTAAAATAGGTTATGAACTTTGTTTTGTGTAGTGACTGATTTGAACTAAAAGGACTTTAGGGGAGAAAAAAACCATAGGAAACATGGTGAGCCATAAAGATTATATGGCAGGGTCTGCCCCTGGAGACTGCGTTCCTGAGAATCTTCCTGTCTTTTTGGCACTCTCTTTTTGATGGCTTTACTATTAATTAGTATTATCCAGTAATGGATACAGAAGATTAACAGAGGAATTAAATTTATTTACAATTGTTTATAGAAATCATCACATGTGCAATTTCCCTAATTTAAGGTCTCAGACCTTGATTTGACTCAGAGAGCCATCCGTGATGTTTTTATTTCCTGGGCCCTGCAGGAAAACTCCCATGGCAATTACTCTGCAGTCATTACTGAGGTGGTAGGTAGCACATGCATTGCTAGGAATGGTTTATGAGTGTCACCTTCATCCATGAGCTCAGCTGGGCGTCAGACGTCTAGGAAAGGTGGCACTTTGTAGATGCTTAAATGGGAAATGCAGGGTGCTGAATGGAGGTGTATTCGTGACTAAGGAGGTGGCATTTGGTTTGAGTCAGGGCTTTTAGTGTTCTGCTTAGAAGAACTTGTTTCCTTATAAGAAAACACTTATTTGCATGTGAGTCTAATGTCTGCTTCATTAAAACCAAAACCCAAACCATGTTGCTGTGACTCTGCCATAGAAGGCAGAGTTAGAAAGAGCAGCCTATCCTGTTAACAACCAAGTTTCCCTGATAAAGCTTCTTTTCATCTTGTAAAGATGAAAAATGATTATGACTTGTGTCTCTAATTTTAGTAAGAAGCAGAATGAACCAATTTCTTCCTCTTAGCTATTAAGTACTAGTACTGTAGAAGGATTTAGCAAACTGAATCTTACGCACTGCAAGCGTGATCAACATCTCCAAGGTGAATAATTACCCAATGGTGCGTAATTACCCAATATAGAAGTCTTAGAGAGCAGGGATGGCCTTTTGGCCATGAATGCAGCACAGAGTATAGAGTCCCGTGTCTGCCTTGTGTGATCCCAAGTGGACCAGTCAGGACTATTCCGCTAAAAGTGACAGATGTCCGGTTCACACTGGCTGCTGTATGTACCAGGTGAGGCCAAGGTTGAGTGCAGCCAGATCAAGGGGCTTTATTCATATTTTTTGGACCCCCCCCATCTGTTTCCTTGACATCTCTTTGCCCCTTGCCCACAGTCTTCTTCAACTCCTGTTGAAGTAGTAATGAGGCTCGGTCCTACTTAGTTTCTAAGATCAAACAAAATGGAATACTTTCAGGGTGGTATGGTTGCAAACTCTTCTACAGCTGTAGATGAAGTTATGGCCTCAGGCAAATCAGGACTTCTGTATCCCAGATAACCAACTTCAGAAGGGTAAGAGAGCGTCCTGCTATCCCCACCTCCAGTGTATACCAGCATCTAGTTGCTTGCTCTTCCCTAAGCCCAGGGACTCAGGGTACTGCATTGGTCATCACCCAAGAATCTCTTAGTTAGAATGAACTAAGAGCAGTTTCTCAATGGAAGTATTTATGGTGGTGGAGATGGAGGATGGGAAATTCTGTGGTCAGAAGAAAGGAAGAGATTCTGGGTAGACAGTATGCACATTCTAAGAGTGATGCAAACCATGTAGTAGGCAAGGACCCTAGTCTTAACCCTGTAGGATGACCAGAAAGATGGCTAGATACATAGGAGAAGGCATGGCACTGTCATGAGGAAATGCCTAGTAAAGTCTGATAAGATGAACTGTAGTTATTTGGAGTATTGTGGTTTTAGCATCCTGTACAACTCACTGTATGTGATCAGTAGTAGTCCTTGAGTTCCCAGATACTGATTAAACCTCTTTCCTCTATGATCACATCGTAGATGAATAGTCCTCTGAGGAGTTGTATGATTTCTACTTATACGGGCCTGCTTTTACCTATAGGAATCATTTCTTGTTTGTTCAAATAAGCACCTCAAAATGCGTGTTCATGGAAATGATGTTTAATGGATGAAGGCTTTAATTCATAGAAAAGAAAGACAATGTACCTTGCAAAAATGATTCAGAATGTCCTTCACAACTAATGGTAATGACTTCAAATGACTGCTCAAAATTCCTTTCATAGCTACCTGCTTATTTGTGTGTCTGTCTCTTAATGCTATGCAGTTAGCTTGTCTCTCATTTTCACTCTATAAGGCCATATGTTAAACATTCCTGTACATTTTTTTTAAAGATACAACCTGATTGCTTCATTAACATTCATTCTTAGAGCTAGAATTACTGGATCCAAGGTGGCTATTGCTATAAATTTTAATGAAGATAATGGGAAAAAAATGAGAATCAGGGGACAATTTTTATTACTTAATCAAGTAAATTAGTTATTTTCTTTTACTGCATGGAAAGTAGAACTTGGTTGTAAGTACCAAAGGATCCTTACCATTGTTATGCAGTACTCATATAGTATTACATTATTGGGCATTATTTAATCTCCCTAATAATTTGCCTTGGTGATTATATTTTTGTGGTTTTTGAAAATAGGTCTATCTTTCAAACAATAGCATTTGGTGGAAAAGATACTAGTACCTGAGAAATTCATGACATCCCAAATTTCTTCTAATAAACTTGGCTGTCACAAAAGCATCGCTGTGTGACAAACATCTCAAGAGTAGGCTAAAACAAGCCCTTGTTATGTTTCAAGACGCAAGATTCGTTACCAGGCATGTCACCATATGGGGGTGGGGTGAGGAGGGTTAACTGTAGTAGATAGGGTTATTATTTTTGCAGGGGGTGGATGTGTGGTATATGCATTCATAACATCAGTAAATTGTTTTCTTAGTTAAAAGTGAATGAATGAAAGTTAAAACAATAAAGATAAGAAAACTCAATGATCGAGTAAGGCATTTTGACTCTTTGCGGCCCAGAGAAAACCTTTTAATTTTTTGGTACTGGGAATCGAACTTACAACCTCTGCTTGCCAAGCAGGCACTGTGCCACTGAACTATATGCCTAAGAAAACATTTTATGGTGCCAGTGAGAAATTGTACACTAATTTTGAACAGCCAATGTGATGAAAAGATGATAGAGAAATTTGACGAATTTAATGTTAGGTTGCTGGTCTGCTTTCCTTGTAGAATTTTCTGACAACCCCTGTAGTTCATAACATCCAATCACAAAATGTATGTAGTTCTTTACAAATTGACCTGTAATGTAATTGAGTATTGGTTATATTAGTATGGATGGCTTCTGTCTTCTACTGAATTAAAAGGTTCTTCTCCTGGATTTCTTCCCCGCAATTTTTGCTCCTTCTGTATTTTTCGGCCTCTGTCACTTAGCGAAAGATGTCCAGTGGAAGAAGCTGCACCTGGTTACTTTGATTAGCACATCAAGAGAGCTGGAAAGTCTGGTTGCTTATTTCCAAATGGTCCTGGCCATCATCATATACAACAGGCTACTGTAGTGCAGTGGTCCCTTGCACTGGGGAGCCTTATTTATTACAGCACTCCCAGTGTTAGTCACCTCTGTTTGGGCGCTGTGGTTTTCTGCTTCCTTCCAATAACATTACTTGAGTTTAGAGGGGGGAAAAACACACAGAAATAAAGTTTCACAAAGACTTTAGTGATTAGAATTACTGTGTGGAATTTTAAAAAGTAGACAGTGAAGAAGCAAATTTAAGAAGCTTGAGAAGTTTTAAAAGCAAAAACTTTTTTCTTTATAAGGAAGGCCTAAAAGCCATTGGGAAAGTGTTCTGTGCCCTTTAAAATGCCATACTTTGTATAGCTCAAAACTATTCAAGCAAAGCAAAAGCTAAGGTAGAAAAAGCATGCCATTTTGTGTCATTTTCAGGACCATAAAATGAGAATGGCAACTCATTTGTTTTCATGGATCTGTGGTTCATTCAGCAAAATTAATTCCAGTACAGAACTGTTCCTACTAAGAATGACTTGGATTCTTTTATGGTGCTTCAGTTTTCTGGTAGTTTGTTTGCATTCTCTCCACTTGTGTCATTCTGAACAACTATAGAGTATATAGAGGCACCGCAGGGGGAAAGTTTGAGGCTCTTGTGTGTGTGGTCTCCTGGCTCAGCAACCTAGAGATAAGATTGACTCCTGTATGTAAGCAGACATAGTTGTAACTTTTTGCAGTGAAATTGATGTTACTGGAAAGACAGATGAGATTTGAGCTGATTAGATAGATAACTAGGTAAAAGTGATCTAGACATTCATTTTATCTCCTATAAGAATATCCTGACATGTTAAGCGGATAAGATACTGTGTATATGTGTGTGCATGTGTGCATGCTTGTTTGTTTGTGTGTGTGTGTGTGTGTGTTTGTGTGTGTGTGTGTGTGTTAGGAAAGGTACAGAAGAAAGAGGCATGGAATTGCATGAGACTCAGTTTTCCAGAGGGTCTTCTTTTAGGTACTTGGACCAGAAGTTGAAGGCAACTGACCCTGTACTCTCTCCCTTGCCCTGACTCCTCAGTCCAGCAGGGCTCTGTTGCAGACTTATTGTCATCTTGGAAAGTGACTTCTGTGGTTGCTTCAGTGTCAGGGGTGAACAGACAGGTTTGAAGAAGATCCAGTTGTTCTTTGAGGCCGCACCGCAGAAGTTAGGATGTCCCTCCCTGACCTCAATTTATGTTTTTCATACTCAGCATTTCATACCCTTTGTCCATTCTTTATTTAAAACATGAAGAAAGCAAGGTGCTCTAAACTTCTTTAGGGGAGGTGGTCAAGTGTACAGGTTCTGGGTTCCAAATGTTTGGGTTCAGTGTTCAACTCTGCATCTCAGTTTTCTCATCTCAGGACAGAGATCATACAAAACTACCTTAGAAACTATGCTTTCTAGAATTGCCAGAATTGAGAGAGCTAGTCTGTGGAAAGGACCTAGGTAAGTGCTCAAGAGTGCCACATGACCCAGCCCAGGACCAAAAATAGTAGCATATGGATATTAACTGGAGCCAAGTGCACAGAGGATGGTATAATGGCAGAATCCTAGGAATCCAGAAAGAAAGCCAATTTGTAAAACAGTTTTTAGATACCAACTCCCTGAGAGACTGACAGATTCAGATCCTTGACATAATATGATCCCCAGGTTTGGTCTGTGGGAGGTTAAACCCAGAACCCCAGTGGGCAGTGCTCTTGGGGCCATCTCGTTTCTGGGCCTTGTGGGTAAAATATGGATCTCTGGAGGCCGTCTGTTCAAGCTGAAAGAAAAAACTTGAACAAAGAAGTATCTTTGTTGCACTTCAGTGAAACATAGGAGGGTTGAAGAAGTCATCAACCAGTGCTCTTTACTTCCTTTCTTTCTTAATAATACTGCTGAAAAACCCTGCTCCAATCAGTGGGAGGAGTTTGAACAGAGCTACTTCTCACTTTTTGAGAGGTTGCTGGACTCTGTCCGCTTGTCCTCAGGAGAATCTCTGCTGCCTGTTTTCCTCTCTGTGCCTCACCAGCTGAAAGGGTATAACCTCAGGGAGGTGTGACTGATGGTCACTTTCATCTCCTCTTGAAAGGTGCCATGAAAACACCCAGGATTATTTCTCTTTACCATTGTTTCTGTCTATCTCTCTGCAGGATGAGGTCATGACAGAGTGGCAGTTTATCTTGGATTTCCTTGTTTGGCCAGCAGCCTGAATATCTCTGGGCTGAATGTCTCTGAGTACCTCACAGATATCAATGATTTGAAGGAGGTGTTGCATTGTATGGTCTTTTTTTTTCCCCCAGGAGCCCAGCTGGGGAGGGAGCAGCTTTGTATTTACTTGTTACTATCTTCACAGTTGCTTTCTGGGTCTTTCTGAGTTCCTGCAGTGTGGGGAGCCAGCCTGTTGTGGGATGGGGGGTGGACGAAGCACAGAGATTTTAGGTCCAGGCAGAACTCAATTCAAATCTCAGCTCTGCCATTTATAGTTTCTTTGATGTCTGTTCCCAAAGCCCCCTGTATTAACCCTTCACTGACGTTCCTCACGCCTCACTTTCTTCATTTGTTTGTAAGTTCCCAATATGTGGGGGGGACCATATCTCTTTCATAGATACTCCATTGGTTAAGAGAACTTTCCAGAGCTGGACTTAGCATGGCTTCAAACCTGAACTTGCATTTTACTGGCTGTTCAACCTTGAGTAGGTTATCCAGCCTCTTGGTGTAGTGAGGGTTAGAGATAATCACATGTCAAGCCTTGGCAGCAAAACTGGCACGGATAGGTGCTCAGAGATGTTGGTTCCCCCACCTCCAGCTTGCTACCAGTGCCTCAGTGTCTGCTGACCCCACCAGCAGGCCTGGACCTCTCTGTTGGCTATATAGCACTGTAGCCCAGGCTTGTGGCCAGTTTGGCCAGACAGACTCTTGGCTCCAGGAGCCCCTCATAACATTCTTCAGTGTCTGAGAGAACATGCCTGCAGCGGGCACAGGCTTTTATCTTTGGAATCTGTTACGGTCCATCTCAAAGGATTTGACAATAGCCTTTACAAAGTGACTCTTAAAAGTTATTTCAGAAGTAATCATGGTTCTTTGCTAAATCAGAGGAAGTCCCGTCATCTATCACTTGAGAACCTCCTGTTCACTTAGGTATTTATCCTACTGTGTTTTCTTAGACACATGTACTATAACAACAATTATTTTCCTTGGTCCACAGGTGGAATATTGTATACTTTATTTTTGTATCCCGGGGAGTAATTTTTAGAATTCATAAATAATATTGGGAAGAAGAAGAAAAATAGAAGGAAAAGAAATGGAAACAAAGCTTTTGCAAATTAGGAGGGGAAGAGAGGTTGACAGAGGGGAGGTGAATGGGAAAAGTAAGATGCATCATATGCAGGTACAAATTCCCTATGATGAATCCTTATGTATACCTCAAATGTACTAATAAAATTCTTAAAAAGATAAAAGAAGAAAACCAAACCACCCCCCCACCAAACAAAACCCAAAACCAATAAAAGACTACAAATCCTTTGTGAGAATAAGACCAGCTGGAAGTGATGAATTGCGGCTAATTCACTAAACTCCAGAAGCTTCTCAGCGATGTGACTTGAAGTAGAGAGAAGTTGCATTGTGTGTGCACTGGGCTCAGTGTACCTTATGCTTCTGCATGAGCTTAGAGAGAGGAGGGACAGAGAAGGCAGATCACATACAGCTCCATTCTAGCTGCCTGGGGGTGAGATGACAGGCAGCTCCATTTGCCCTTTTGCTCATCTTGGTTCCCAGGAGCCCTCAGAGTGTGACCACCTTCATGGCACAGTGTCACCCCTGAGCGGAAGCCAGCTGTCTTCTCAGCCATGTGTACTGGAGCTGGAGGAAAAACTGGATGTGCTGGTTTTACTTAGAAGTAGAATGTGTAAAAAAAGTGGCTCAGCAAACTTAATGCCCAATGAGGGGATTTTTCAAGAGCAATTTTCCTGCATCAATTTTGCTTTTACTTGGTAACTTTAGAATGAGACCTTTTTATTAGACCTGTCTCTGGCCTGTGCATATAAAGCAATGTTTACTTCCTCTCTGCCTTTCTACCTTCCCTATCGATCTGTGTGCTGGAACTGTGGGATATAACAATAAATCAATGGGTGTCCTAAATAACTTACATTCAGATTTAGAGAGAAATCTTAATATGACATCTTATAATACATGGTAGAATGAAGGAAATTTATTTAATCAGGAAAGTACAGAGGAAGAAACACTTGGTTGCAGCCAGGGGATTTGATTACATGGGGTCGGAGAGGAAAATGCTCCCTGACTTAGGTTTTTAAGGTTAGGGTAGCATGAAGGGGAAAAATCAAGAGACTTGGGTGCTGTAAAGTCTGAGGGATGCTGGGGACTAGAGTTTGTGGCAGTGAGCCTGAGATGAGACAGAAGCCTGTGTGAGAGCACTGGTCACTGTGTGCAGAGTGGCTTCCACTGGACTGAGGGGATGTTTGTGCTTATTTGAACCCTGCTGGAATATTCCTGGTTTGTTTTACGAAGGGATGTCTCACTGAGGATATTGACTCAGGGTCGTTTCCTTTTACAGTCAGGATGGCCTCCATCAGACCAATATTGTTCTCGGGCCTTTTCTGTTTTGTTTTGTTATCTTGGATAAACAGAGAGAGGCTGATTCATTTTTCTAGAAAAACAGGATGCACTAAAATACTGCAAGTGACAATGAAACAGACATGCTCACGTACAATAATATTTATAAAAGGACCAAACAATATGCGCAGCAGACACCTCCATGGTGTGGCTGCTTTCCCTCCCTTGCTTCACTTACCTTTAGTTTTTGGCCAAGTTACTTGTTTCTTTGGATTTTAGTTTCCTCCAACATCAGATGGGGACCAGTACCTCCTGCTCAGCTGGCTTGCTGTGAGCAGTAGGGCCACAAACAGTGCTGGGCATATACTGAGTAGCCACTCCAATAAAATTTAGTAATCTTTTCAATTGATACGAATGAGTGACTCATAATTGGAGAGATATATTTATAGTGGTAAAAATCTTTGGTGTCAGAAATATCCAAGTACACTCAAAAAGTAGAGAAAACGGTGCTGTGATTACATGCTGTATTTTTCATCCCACCTCAACTGTGATCAACTTTCTGTCATTCATGTTCCTTGATTCTTTCCCTTCTTCAGAAATGGCTTTAATATTTGTAATGACTGGTACTGATAAAGGAGAATGAAACTCTGGACCTACTATGTCTGAGAGCTCGTGTTCTCTAAAATTGAATAATGTATTTTAGGAACATCAGAGATTAAGAGTAGAATACATTTATTGAGAGAAAGAAAGCTTCTATTGGAGAGAGATAGAAGGGGTCCCAAGTGGGTTGCCAAGGACTCTGTCTTTTCTAGGGACTTTTATAGAGTAAAATCATGGGGTGAGACAGGTTCAAGGTAGGGAAAACTGGGAACTCACAAGGCAGATGGGCATAAAGTGGGACAGAACTATGGTTAGCCAATGAGGTTAATTATTCAGGTCAAATTGATTAAACTGGGGACAAATGGGGAAACAAGTCACATAGAAAGCCTGCATTCTTAGAGAGCAGCCACTCTTCCCTGGGGGGTTGGGAGGGTGGCTCCTGGCTTCCTCAGGGTGATAGGGAACTATTTAGAATATCAGTCCTTAGGATGTGGATGTATTTGTTTGATCCTTTGTCTTGAGGCCTGGCCCACAGCAGGAGGTGTCTGTCTCCCCCGCAGTGCAGTTGCCAGGTATCTGGACTTTTGCACTGGCTCCTTTGAGGACCTAGCCCTGTCTCACTGCCTATAATATTTCCAACGAACTCAGCTGCCTGCAACACTACCTCAATTATTTTAAAATAAATTCCAGATAGCATATAGGTTTGTGCATAGTGAGTTTGTGAATCTGATATATCAGTGAGACAAACCCTTGTAAAAATAGTAGAAACCAGTGTTTTGAACCTAATTTTCACAGTTTTAGGTATTTCTGCACTAGATCAAAATACATTTACAAATGTTTTATTTAAGAATGCACTTTGAAAGCTGAGTGTGGTAGTAATACCTGTAATGCCAGTACTCAGGAGGATGAGACAGGAGGATCACCATGAGTTTGAGCCATCTGCTGAGGGCCAGCCTGACCTACATAGCACAACCCTGTTTCAAAAAACCAACTCTCCCCAAAAAACAAAACAAAAACAAAAAAAACCCAACAACAAAAATCCAAAAACAGAGAGTGGCACTTTGAATGCATAAAATCTTACTTATTTAATGAGTACCTCATATATATTGGTTTGCACACAGATCAGTATTGAGGTACATATGCAAAACATTTTTTATAATGGAAGATTTAAAGTTTTTTTTATTATAATGAAGGTACTCCAGTATTAGCAGAGTAGATTAATGAACCTCAACTATCATGTAAGCTGTTGCTGTGGTTTCTTTTTTTGAAAGATGTTCATTTTGCTTATACAAGGTTTCATGGATGCAAGTGGCCTTATTAACTTTGGGAAAAGGTATAAAATTAAATATTTATATTATACTAGAGGGAAAGAAATCCTTGATCCTCAGTGATGTTGCCTATGAGAAGTGTCAGTGTCAGGAGAACTGATTTTTCCAGGTGAAACAAAGGTAAAATCTGGTGTCTGAAAACAGACTAAGAAAGACCCCTTAAAAGACACCTCGCAGGAACAAGTTTGGATGGTTGTACTGAAATGTCAGCAGTGGGCTGCCTGGGTGGGAGAATTACGGATTTTCTTTTTCGTCTGTCCACCCATCCACCTTTTTCGTTTGAAAAAAGAAAACCCATGTCTTACAATGTCATTCACTGGGATCCTATTTGATTGTCTAAAAAGATAATATAAACATGAGTTGATGAACTGAAGCCGGGTATGTGCGGCATGGAGACTGGCTGTAGGGGGTGAGATGCTGTGGGAGACAGGTAGGCTTCCTTCACGCCGCCGTGGTCCCACCATTTCTGCAGCGGACCTCAGCCGCGGCTGGTCCCTGCCTGCCCTCTGCCTTCTCACTGCGGGTGGAGGGCACAGAGCTCACCTTCATGTCCTCATCAGGCCCTGCAGCAGAAGCTGACAGCCGTGTCTGGGTTGGGCCCATTCACTGTTCATACTTCATTCTGTTCTCTCCTGTGCATTGACATTTCCTGGTCTGCCGTCCAAGACTGTCCAGATTTCGAGAGATGGATGTTGGGAGCTGGCACGGTGGTGCCCTCCTGAGCGCATAAACATACCTCTCTGCGCGGCTGCCACCTCCACAATTCGACTTTGGAAGAACACTTAGTGTGTGTTTCAACACGGTTTTCAGGCCTGCATTGGATCTAAGGCCTGTTCTGAAATTAAGTGATGGAAATAATCTAGAGAAAACTCTAGACAGGCTTGTGTAAGGCAAGCAGGTAAAGGAACAACACATTCAACATTGTGTAATAAAAGGTGTTTTCAAAAATCAGTGGAAGGGGAATGTGAGCGGAGACGTGGTTAAAGAAACCATTTCTAGAAACTGGGTGGTGTGGAAACTCTGACCTCTGGTTGACAAATGGAAGGAGTCACTCCTGTTTTCCACCTAATCCCTACTCATGCTGAATATCCTGCTTGTGGAGGAATTCAGTGCTGTAACCTCATATCCTCTTACATAGGAAAAGTCGGCAACACCAGGTATTAAGATCTCTTCATGCCACTTCCCTGAAGAGGAGATATTACTTAATTGGCAGGCAGTAGAGGCCCCTAAGGGACACACTTCAACATCATTTATGATGTAGGAGTAAGGATAGAGAGATTGGGATGTTAAACTACAAATGATTTTTTTTTTAAAAGGATCTAAGTGTTCTAGTGCAAGCAAGATAAAGATCTTTCAATTGTCAAAGTATACTACATTGACCAGTGCAGACTTTTGGGTTTTTTATCATTTTTTCTTTTCCTTTTTAATTAATCTGGTGAACATTTACCTAGTGTTGATTGTAACAGAATGCTGTGAATTGCCAGATCTCATGAAGCACATAATTAATTTACTCAAACTCTTGGTCTTTGATCTAGTTCTACATAGCAAGTTTTAGCAAATGTAAACACCAGGCCATAGTTCAGGTTTGGCAAGTATATGTCCCCCAAGTACATTCCTATTTGATTATTTGGTATTTGTCAGTATCTTTGGTCTAGGATACAGTCTGTGTTATAACCTCTGATTCCGTGGGGGACATGTGGTTCCCCAGTTCTTCTCCCTTGCCAAATGTAAGTAATAATATCTGCCTTGATCAGGGGTTAAATATACGTCTAGATAGCAGTGTAAGTCATAGGAGTTGGATATACTGTGGTGGTGCTCACCTGTAATCCTTGCACTCTGAGAGGCGGAGTCAGGGTTGCAAGTTCAAGCCCATCCTGGGCAACTTCGACCATCTCAAAGTAAAATTCCTCAATATCCACCCCCGCCCAAGACACGGTGTTTTTGAAATTAAAGTGATGTACAAATTTATGATTGAACATAGTAATCAGTCAGTGAAGAATTTTGAGCTCTTGTAATACACCTTGGCTTTTGCTGGGTCCTGGTGGCTTTCGATGTGAATGTCAAGGAAGCTGGGGGAAAGAGGACTCGCACTGTGAGTAGGTAGTGGGCCTCATGGAGCTGTGTTATTAACTGTCACACTGGGTATTCTAGTCAGCACGTCAGCCATTTCACCACAGTTCCTTCTCTCGTGTCCTTTGCCTTATCCATGTTGGTTCTCTCAGGGCCAGGCTCTTCCTGCCGCCACTTTTTTTTTGCCTCTCACCGTATTTCTCATTTCTGCCTTTCGAAATTCTTGAATTTCAGAACCCGAATCCTCCTTGATGACCACGGTTGGATTGATCTCTCTGGTCTTTGTCAGGGGTTGGCAAATTGTTTCAAAGGACAAATATGAAATATCTTTGGCTCTGAAATCCGCATTTTTGTAACATTTCTCTGTCACTGAGTATGAAAGCATCCATCCCAATAAAACCTTAGGTCTAAAAATGAGCTGCCCGTTTGGTTGGCCTGCAGGTGGTTGTTAGCTAAACCTTGATGCATGTCATTGTCCCATAGGTAGGTTTGTTGGTTTCTGTGCACATTTTCCGTTAACCTGTATGTGGGTTGGCTTCTGAAGGGCAGAGTTCTTCCATTGCTTCTCTGTAGTCGCTGGGTCTTGTGTGAGGAGGGGTGTCCACCAGGGTCTGACAGGAGAGCCCGCGGTGGGTGAACGGCGGCAGCTTTGTGGTGTTGGTGACCTCCCTTGTCTCAGATGGTTGAACTCTGTCAGTTTCTGCCATCTTCTCCCTAACCTGCTTTGCCTCCCACCCTCCCACTACTCTGAGCAAGTACTATTTACAACACAAAGAATTTTTTATTTAAACTGTGTTGGAGACTGTTTACCCATGTTGAACTAACATTAGGTTTCTTTAAACGTGCAATTAAAATGAAGAGTGACCATTTGTAACTTTGGGAACATAACAGCTGGGCTCATGATGTCAGCAAACATAGAAACCTTTAAAGTTATTTCCAAAAGCTCCAGGAATGGCATTTTCCTAGTTTATGTACTACAAGTCAGTGTTTATTCCCTAGTAGAGGAAACTAGCATGAAACAAAATGAAACAACAAACTTCACACGAGTTTAAAATCATTTTGGAATACTAAGCAGGCATGAATTTAGTATTCTGTTTTCAGTTGCAAATCTGGCAAGTTGAAAATGTAAGCGTAGATATTACGATTTTCAGTGTTGGAAAATGTATAGTGTAGGAGGGCAATTTGCATATTTTAATATTAGGATACCATCTCAAAGGAAGAAAAGAATGCTTTCCTGTAACACTAAATATTTTTTTTTCCTAAGGGTAAGTTCATTACCTGGTACTTTTTTTCTGCCTGTAAAAGTGCACTGTTGGAGTCCTTCGAATTCATTGGGGGAAAATGACACAGACAAACCACTGTGAATGGAACATTGCCTTTAATTTCACTGGAAGTGAGGCAGATGAGGACTTTGAAAAAGGAAGGCTATTATTTCCTCTGTGGAACCTTTTATCTTTGTTTTCTGGGTGGCTGGTAAAAACAATAGTTTGCTGGGGAGTTTCAATAATCAAAGAAGAGGAAATAGCATGTGAGTAAGTGCAGCTGCTTGGCAGAGCCTGGCTGCTCTTGGAAGGTGAAATTTACCAAAGGCTCCTTAACTCTGGCCTGCTGCAGGAGGCCTGTAGCCTTTAGACTTTGCAGGTTGCGCCTGCTTTGTTGGGACTGTCTAGCTCTGCTGTTGAAGGAAGCGCAGGAGCGCAGGAGCGGCCACACAGGATAGAGGCGAGTGAGTGGAGCTGTATGCAAACAAAAATGTGAATTTTCATAGTTATTTAAAAATGTAAAAACCACTGTACGAAAAATGGGAACTAGAAGGAATTTGAGTGCAGGCCGTAATTTGTGTGTCCTGCTCTATCTAGTAAATTAGCACTACCCTTTCTCAAAGGGAGCAGTGGTGAGCCTAATGCCTACCTATTCAGTGTATTTTAGTCAGTCATCTGACTATAATTAACACGCATTTGTGCATAAAATCTCTGGGGGAGTCTGAATGACTCTTAAGGAATCTAATATGCTTGTCTTTTCCCCTCTTACATAAAACGGAGTGGTTGGTAGAGCGCGCCTGTAGTCTCAGCACGCAGGCGGCTGAGGTTAAAGGGTATGGAGTCCATTGCACTTCCAGTGATTCTGATGAGACCAGGTCTCAAAAAAAAAAAAAAAAGATGATTGAGACTGGGCTTCGTATTAGTTATATTAGTTTGTTTGTTTATTTATTTTGTGGTGCTGGGGATCAAACCCAGGACTTTGTGCATGCAAGACAAAAACTACCATTGAGTTACATCCCTAGGCTAACAGTAGTTTATTTGGAAGCTACCTCCGCCAACTGAAAATTTTAGGGAAGGTCTGTCAGGTCAGTTTTTAGCAAATTACTGTCAGGTTCTCAAAGCACACTGAAGGTCACCCATACTACATTCTATGCACAACAAGGGGGTTTTTGTTTGTGTTTCACATTTTGCTTCTCATTAAAAAATTGAAAATAGTGAGGTGTGGTGGTGCATACCTATAATCCCAGCATTCTGGAGGTTGAGGCAGGAGGATCACTGTGAGTCTGAGGCCAGCCTGGGCTACCCAGTGAGTTCAAGGATAGCCTGAACTACATAGGAAGACCGTGTCTCAAAACAAAACAAAACAGAAAGAAAGAAAATAGATAATAGTGTAGTACCTGTTAAAGCTGTCTCATGGCTTTGGCTTGATACCACAGATTTTGTTTATTTTTATAAGAGAGTAGTACTCTCGGGCTTTACCATTTTAGTAATACTATTAGAAAAATAATAAATAACCCACAGTAGTGAAATTCTGACTCCTTCAGACTGTTCTCCCCTCTGCTCTATTCTAGTCAAAGTGGTAGCCTCTTCGATAAAATGAACTTAAATCTGGCCTGAGGTCAGATGTATGAAACACATGCGTTTCTAACTGCTGGGGACCCTCACAGCCCACTCTAAACTGTCCCTTGGAAATTCCTGCTAAGCGTTGCCTGTGCTTTGCTCGTGGATGCTGTCCTTGACTCTCTTGGAGCCTGAAGGCTTCCCTGTTTGTGTCCCTGTCTCTACACTTCCTCCTAGTGACTGTGATTCGGTACTTAGGTCGCTGCTGGGCGGTGAGCTGTAGAAGGTGGAGTCCGCACTGCCCAGCACTTAGTGTGAATGAACCTTCCTCATGTGTTTCTGCCCTCCCTTCATCAAGGAAGCTTTTAGAGGTTAAGTAGCTTATGTAAAACAACTTCCCTCTGCATAATGTGCCTGGGATGCCAACCTAGTTCCCCTGACTCCAGAATCTGCTTCTCTCCCATGAGAATTTCAGTTAGAGACTTGGTCATGTAAGCTGTTATCAACTGATTTCCTGCAAGTACTGATGTTCCTCGCCTCATAGTTCCTTGTGTCTTTTGTGGGTCTAAGTCTCTCATAACCTACTTGAAGGTTTCTGTAAAACCTCAAAGGCAACATGTGTCAAGCAGATTCATGATCTCACTCTCAAACTTGCTTCTCCTGCATTGTTTGGGGAGTCAGTAAATGTTGCTTGACTGTGAATTCCACCCGTCGCTTCTTCCTCGCCTTCCTCTGTGATCTGTGGGGAACACGCAGAACTCAGTGGCTTCATTTTTTTGTGTGGGACTTTTCTGTCCCTGCTTTCTCCTGGCACCTGTCCTGGCGCCCTCCTTCTGGCCTGCCAGTGCATCTTACCCGAGGAGACCGGGGGAGGGTGCGAGGACAGGTCACTGCCCTTCACAGGAAGGGCGGCACTTGCGGGGCTGGAGCCTCGGGCTTGCCTGACGTCCGCCCCCTGCCCCTCCCCAGGCAGAGCCACCAGCAGCTGGTCAGCGTGTGGGCAGGGAGGAATGGGGCTGGGCTAGGGGCTGGGATTAAGGAAGCCTTTGCAGCAGCAACCGTGACACAAGGAGCACCTGGCCTTCTTGGAAGTCAGGGTCCTGTCCTGTCTTTGATTTCCTTCCTTGGCTTCCTTCCTCTGCTTCCTGCATTTTCAGAATTATGCTAAAATTTGAGGTACAGTTTTAGGAGCAAATCAACCCCTGCCAGCATTGATTTCCGGAAATTAGCTTCCTTTTCTAGCTAAAGAGGTCTTTTGGATGATATGTAGATTGAAGTCAATTGAGGCGCCCTTAACCAAGTCCTGTGCCGTGGCCTCCCTGGTGTGGGGTTCAGTGAGCTGGGATGAGAGGGTGTCTGTCGTGGGGTGCAAGGCCTCAGCCATAGTCGGTTGGTGTGATTTTAGGAAGATTATTTAATTTATAACCCTAAGTACCCCTATGGAGTAGGATAATGTATAAGGATAGAGTATGAAATAAATATTAGGAGAACCAAAAGCAAAAATGCTTTGCATATCATGAAATATGAAAATATTTTGTATCTGTTATTATTAGTCATATCATTACTATTGTTTATAAAGTGCAAAAACAAATCCTGCCCATTGAATATGTCTCAGGAACTCACAGTCTTTCTGATTATCCAAATGTATCATGAAGGCAACATAAAATCCATAACTGTGGCAAAATCTTGTCCCCGGTGCTAGATGTGTGACAAAAGTGTTCTGGGCTGAGGTCTGTACCACTGTACACGCTGCTCTTTCGTATATGACATTTATGGAGCACCAGTAAAGCGTTTTACCATGACAGCAAGTTTTTTTTTTTTCATTGACATCATCTCATAATCCAATCATTATTAGGAGAAATGTCAGTTGATTTTCTGCATTACTAAGGACAGGAACAAAGAAAACTGGGTAACACAAAACTCTATGTGGAAGAGAGAAATGTAATCACTCATGATTTCATCAGTGGGCAGTTCACAGCTCTAGGACATGCCAGGGAGCTGTGCCACTTCAGAATCACCCAAAGACAGAAATGTGGTAGGGGACAGGGACTGTAATCAGAGTACAGCAAAGCAAAAAAAAAAAAAAAAAAATTTAATTATGAGAGTAATTAGGAAGGAACTGTCTCTTGAATTGTTTTTTAAGCAAAAGAAATCATAAAGCAGTTTTTTTATGTGACTATTTCCCCTTGTGTTGGAGGCATCTATGCCAAAAATTCTTCATAAATCTTCATTAAGATGTCAAAATTCCTTGTGCAGTCTGTCTTCATTTGCATTCCCTTGGACAGTTATTAACAAAAGACCCTTTATATCTCCACCCAGCTTGATTGCAGTCATGAACTCCATTTTTCCTTTTATTATTTCATAGAATCTGGTACTCGGCTGAATTTAGGGAGTCGTTTCTGGAGGACTTGGTGGGAAGCTGGAGTATGTAGGGAGTCCAGGGTGGGTGGGGACAGAGGAAGGCCAGCTGCGGCTGACCCTGCGTCCTCAAAGTGACGCCTGATGATGTCTTCAGAGTGTCTTCTTAAAGTCTCACCAAAAGTTACTATTTTTCTTAAGTTTGAAAATAAATTTCTATAGTTGAAGTCTAGGGTAGCAAGAAGCCTAGCTATAGATTTACTTAATTTTGACTTTAAAATTAGGCTTTTCTCATAAATGATTCAGAGCTGCAGCCCAGCTCAGTTAAGCAATGATGAGACTAACAGCTCTTGGAGGGCTTTAGTTTCATTTTCAAAGTTGTGTGTGGGTGATGATAACTCCTGGAGTTCAGGCTCCTGTGGAGGTCTTCTGTTTTGTTTTTCATTCTTTCTGTGTAGCTCCGGCTGCTCTTACACTCACTATGTAGCCCAGCTGACCAGGTACTACTGGCTTCCATTCTCCTGCCTCGGCCTCCTCAGAGTGCTAGGATTGATTAGAGGTGTGTGCCACCAGGCCTGTTTCCTTTGGAGAGTTCGTGCCCTCCTCTCCCTTTTCCACTGGGGATGCATCGTGAGTGGCCTTGGCCATTTGAGACCAGTGTAGCTGCCGAGGCCCGGGGTAAAATGGGGCCCAGCTGTCCGCACGGCTCTGCTGTTTCTTTAATCCAGATTGTGCACTTTGCATACTTAACTCGAAAAGAGTCGGAAAAAAACAAAAAAGATTTTAAGATTTCTCACACCGTGACTCTGTGGATGAAAAATTCTAATTGAACTCTGCCTTTCCTTTTTCCCTCCTGTCCCTCCATAGCTACATTTTTTCCTTAGCTACACTTTTCTTCTGTGAGAAAACTTTTTTGTTTCTTCACCCCACGTCCCACTGTATTTGAGGACCTAACAAATGCACATGCTGGTTTTTCTAGTGGGGCCTGGTTTGTGGTTGTCAGTGGTGAATGTGAAGATTAGATGTGGTCCAGGCTCAAAAGGAATTTAAAACCTGATAGAAATAAGACCTACCACAACCACTCGAGTAAATCTCTGTGGAGAAATGTAACTTCAAGTCTAATAAACTCCATGTCTTGCTTATGCCAAATGCCTTGTTTTGAGGTGGCCACTCAGCTCCCTAAGATCACGTGGCAGTTTACACCTTTGGGACTGTTGGTTGGGTGCTTGCTACAAACACGTACCTCTTCTCCAATAGACTGGAAGATGCTTAAAAGATACATAAAGAACAGGATCTGTTTTGTTTTGTTTTGTATTGTAGCCAGGGTCTCATTTTGTAACACAGGCTGATCTCAGACTCATGGTGATTGATTGTCTTGCCTCAGCCTCCAAAGTGCTGAAATTTCTTATACATGCCACCACACCCAGCTAAAGAAAAGGATCTTCTAATAAAAAAAATGAAATAATAATTTCATATCTTAAGTCAGTGCAGATTTGTTTACAAAGATGCTATGGGGTGGGGAATTGGGATGTGTATTAGTTTGCGGGGGGGTATTTGGGCTAGTTGATGCCTAGAAAAGTATTAGTGTTAGCTGCCAGACAGTTACTGGGGCTACTGAATTTGCAGCGTCAAGAAAAGGAGAAATGCTTATGCTGGATTATTTGGGTTACTTCTTTGTAAATATGCACCCACTTAAAAAATTTATATTTTTTGAGTCAGAAATGTTGAATAATTAGACCCTGAGTGCAGCTCTGTGCCTTACTGAGATAATATGATTGGGGGTGATTTGAAATAATCATTTGTTGTGCTCACAAATATGAATTTTGGACACATTTTTTTGGCAGGGACAGCTTGTCTGCTCCACACAGTGTTCGGTGAAGTGGCTTAATGGGATGGGGGTTCCCTTCTAAGGGAGCACACTCAGCTGAGTGGGTGTCAGCTGGGTGCATCAGTTTCTTTCCATGTGGATCTTCTGTCATAGATGACTTGAGCTTCCTTGTGGCATGGCGGTGGGGTTTCAAGAGCCAAAACCAGTGTCATGGGCCTGGACACTGGCACAGCTTCACATTGATCATATTCTACCAGTCAGGCAGTAAATAGGCCATTTCATCACTTACAGTGATAACTTCATTTGGGTTTAATCATCAAATGAGCACCCCCAGGGTGGCTTCTGCCTTGGGGAAGGCGACCTTATTCTCAGCAAGGTGTACAAGGTGGCAGAGCTGTGAATTCAGGTAAGTCTGTGGTACTGTTCTTATTTTGGTGAATGAAGCTTAGTGACAGACACCTGGAATCCTGGCTTGGCTGCTTGGGGACTGGAAGAGGCACACTTGTGCTAGGATGAGGGCGGGAAGTCTGGCAGGGTCCCCTTTTCGCCTTTGTGTTGTACTTGTGCTTCATAGGGCTCACTGTGTATAGCACTTTACACGGAGTAACTCAATCATTGTCCCCTAGGGGACTGTGTTTGGCTAGAATCTTAATTAGAGATATTGATTTTTAATGATATACTTTTTGAAGAGATCATTATTAATAAACTCTGGCCCCATTTTATTACTATGTGTGATATATACCTGTTGCTATTTAAAGATATTCTGCAGCTCTTGAACTTTTGATGTTTTTGAATAAATTAAATGAGTCCTCCTTTATGTTATTGTAGCTTCTGTTAACACTCGAATAGACCCTATAATGGTGAGTTTGGGGATTTACTGCACTGTCAGATTTGGCTGACAGAGTTCACTTAAGTCTTATTTCCCCTCAGCGTCATTGAAGCAGTTTTGAGAATGGTTACAATGAGCATCAGTGCAGGACTGTCCTTTCTTTCAGCAGAGCTCAGTTGGCAGCCAGTGTACACTGCGTCTTTATTTTGGAAAGGTTTTTCCTGGGCACAGAAAGACTCACCCTTTTAACCAAATCCTTCTTTTCATCTGTTTTTTATGGCAACAGACCATATTTCCCAGCCATTTGTAAACACTGTCCGTCTGGCGGGATTTCCTGAACACAGAGCCCTTAACAATCATTTCTGGCCAACTTTTTGAACTTCAGAGATTAACCTGGTTATTTGTTCTGTGTTTTCTGCCATGGGAACCAATAGGTTCATCCTTCTGAGACTAGCCTTGGGGTCCAAGGATAATCCATTTGCTAATTAGATGCATTGTTTTCTCCAGCCTGTTACCTTTGATGAATTAAATCTTCCTCCTGATATCCCACTATTAATCCACAAGTCATCACTATACAGAATGATAGCCTCCCCTCTCCTCCCCTCCCCTCCTTTACCCTCCTCTCCCCTCCCCTCCCCTCCCTTCCCCTCCTCTCCTTATTTTGTAGTAATGAGGACTGAACCCAGGGCCTTCATACTGAGCTACAGCCCTAAATGTTTTATTTTTTATTTTGAGACAGGGTTTCACTAAGTCACTAAATTGCCCACGTTGAGCTCAAATTTGTGATCCTCCTGCTTCAGTATCCCAGGGTGCTGCTGGATTGTATGCCACCACACCTAGTTTAGACTAAAATTAATCTCTGAACAAGGTTCCGTGGTACCTTCTCATTGTCATTTTGGAATCCTTTCTTGACTGACAATCCAAACGTGTCAGGGATGGAATGTCCGGGAAATAAGATTGAAAATTGGTTTAGTTATTTTGTAAAATTAAAGATAATTTTATAATGCAAATCTTATTAAAATTACTGTCATGCACAAATAGCAATTTAAATGAGTTATACAGGTATGGCTTTTTTTTGAGTTATAAAAATAAGGAAAAGATAGGGCTGTGAATGTAGCCCAGTGCTAAGTTAGTAAGTAGAGTGCTAACTTCATGTGTAAAGTTGAAGTTGCATCCTCAGCACTGAGGGAAAAAAAAAGGTAAAATATTTATGCTCTTTGGGCCGGGCATGGTGGCGCACGCCTGTAATCTCAGCATTTGGGAGGCTGAGGCAAAAGGATCACTGTGAGTTCAAGGCCAGCCTGGTCTACACAGTTAAGACCTTGTCTCAGAAAAGAGGGGGAAAAGGATTTCTGCCCTTTGACCCAGTAATACTGATTTTGGGACTTTAATCTCAAGAAATAATCCAGAACATGGAGAAAAGCTTTTGCTCAAGGATGTGTATTGAAGCATAATTTGTAATGAAAAAAGAAAAATTGAAATGCTCAACAGTAAGGAATTGCTTAAGTAGATTATGATGTTCAAGAAGAGTTTTTAATAGCATAAGGATATTGTTATGATGTTAAAGGGAGGAAAAATGGAAACGTTTTACCCAGGATGGCAGTCATGAAAAGGTATGTATTGGAAAAGAAATGTAATGAGAAAACTAACAAGAACTATAGCGAGTCTTTTAAAGAAAAAAAAGGTGACCCTTTTACTCTTAGTTGATAAAATACTAAGCATTCCTTACTCCTCGGTTTCAGAATGCAGCTCAGGTGTATTTACTTCCCTACACGGGGTGACCAGTGTCTCCTTTCCTTTCCCATCTGGGGAGCTGATCCTGCTCACCATAAGGAAGCCTCTTAATCCAGGTGTTGCTTGGTGCAAAGTTCCCAGACTTTTCTCAGATTGAGGGGATCGGAGAGTATTTAGGCTGGAGAATCACACAACGGAAATACTCCTGAATCAACTAACGAGGGCTTGTGACTTATATTCCAGGCATTCCGGCCATCTCGTTGGAGCGGCCTCTGTCACCATGGGGGACACAGCTGGTAGACTTGGTGGCTGCCACTAGGCTGTTGCTGACAGTGCCAGGTCTCAAAGGGGAAACACGATCTACTAACCAAGGACGATTAGTGAGGCCCCCCCAGGCTGGCACTCAGCAGAAATGATGCTCATGCCCAAGGCACATTCTTCTACCTTCGCTGGTTGGAGTGAGGTGGTTTGTGAGATGGGAGGGAACCTAATGTTTCTTGCTGTCACTTTGATATGGTGCTTAAAGCAGAAGACAAATTAACCAGGAAGTTAATTAGCTTCTTAGCTTCTCATTCTCCCCCTCTTGGTCTCTTTTTGTTGATGATAACTGGGGACTGAAGCTCAAGTCTTGGCACTGAGCTACCTCCCCAGCCTTTTCTTTATTTTCTATTTTGAGACAAGGTCTTACTAAATTGTCCAGACTGGGCTCAAATTTAGATCCTCCTGTTTCAGCCTCCCAGAGTGGTAGGATTATAGGCATGTACTACCAGGCTCAGCTTTTTTCCATTGTTTAATTCTAGATGTGCATGGAAAGATTTATTTTTGTTTCCTAGGAATGGGTTTTGTGATAATAATGCATGTGGAAGAACAAGGTGCTTTGGTTTGAAAAGGTGATTTGCTACTAGCTTTTCAGTAAGAAAGCTATTCTGAGAAGTGATGAATGTTTACATGTTCCTGGTTACCATTCATAATATAATATTTATTCAGTGGAGCAAAGCTGTTCAGAAGATACCTGTGGATCAGGGAGGATACATAAGCCTCCATGTAACACAAGCAGCTGGAGGAGCATAGGACTTCTGCTGGGGAAGGTCACTCGCATGTGGCAGCAGGTGTTAGAAATTTATGATGCCATGACTCAGTCATTGCTGGATGATACGTGGGATGCCTTGAGCATTAAAGAATACTGGTAATTTAATGGTCAGTATATTTATTACATAATATTTGATAGGACTGGATTGGGCTGATCTGATATTGAACATCTTTGCAAAGGTTTTATTTTGTTTTGTTTTAAGTGATAATACTGATGTCTGCATTTGGAACTAAACTGTTAGTCTTTACAGAAAAGGCTGGTTAAGATTTTGCTCCAAGGGCCCAAAAATCAAATATAAAAATCCCAAGACTCCTAGCACTGCAATTAATTAATTACTTTTTTGCTGTACTAGGAGTTTAATTCAGTGCCTTGGGCACACCTGCTTAGGCCAACACTTCACTGCGGAGCTGAATCCCCGACTCTGCTCAGTGGTGATCAATAAAAGAAATCTAAAGAAGGAAGTCAACATTTTTTATGTACAAACTACAGAGACAACAATCTAGGCCAAAGTGTCTTGATATGCCACTCATTATTTCATTTTTCTAGGTGGTTGGGCCAGCGACTGCAGGTCGCAGGGGATTAAAACACAACCTATATTAAGAAAAATAAAAAAACAAAACAATGAAAACCTGGCTGATTCTCCTTCTAGCAGTTTTTCCCTTTGAGTGGAATCTAAACCTTGAAGAGGCCTAGGGAGAGAGCCTGCCAATTGGGAAGTGACAGAGAACCAAATTATAAACCGGCTCAAAGGCAGGTTTGAGAAATTTAGCTTTGTAATACCAAAGGCAGTACCTAAAAGCAAGCGTTACTTTCTTGAACTGAAACCAACTTCAGATGCCCAGGTGGCTGTCAAGCTGCTTTCCTCCTTCAGGGAGGCATGGCTGTCCTCCTCTCTGCCCCCGTCGAGTGCCCTGCCTCTCTGCCCCTGTGAGTGGACCTCAGGATGCTAATCTGCAGGTACTGAGCTGACCCAGGCTAACTGTGGGAGATGGGTAGGGCTGACTGGGCAGTGGGCAGCAGCAGCCTGTGTTTGTTTAGAAAGTAATGATGTACTCTGCACAGAGCTCACAGAGGAATTCTTGGATTCATGTAGGCATCTTTAAAATATTTTTCTTTCATTTTATACTCAGATGCTTGAGAATCTGAGCATCTTTTTGTTGTTGTTGCTGCCTGTATGGGATATTACAGAAGAAGATTAAAGAATTTCAGTAGTGCTTGGATTTTGGTATTCTTCTATTATGAGCTGTAGAGCTATTATTTTTTCTCTTCTTTTAAAAATTATTTATTTGTGCTGGGGCTTGCCAGACGGGCACTCTATTCTGAGCTACACTCCAGTCTAATGCTTAAGCTTCTGAACTATAGTTTCCTCATTCATAAAGTAGGAGTTGTCTTAGTCTTTTTCTGTTGATATAATTGAATAAAACGGGGAGTAATTTATAAAAAATTGGAAGTTCATTTGGCATCTAGTGAGAGTCTTCTGCAACATCATACATGGCAGGAGGCACTGTGGTAAGACAGAGAGAACTACTTTCCATAACCAGATGACTCCTTTGACAACCCATTAGCTCATTCATTCAGGGATGTATTATTTCATTCATTCATGAATGCCGAGCTCTCACGACCCAGTCACCTTCCAAATATTCCATCTCCACACACTGTTAACATAGGCCTTTGGGTGTTAAGTGTCCCACTGGTGAATTTTGGAGAACTCTTTGAAACCACTGCAGTGACAATATTTTCTTCTTTTCAGGATTATTCTAAGTATAAAGTGAGGTTGTGATACAAGCAAAGTTTTTGAGCTTCATTAGGAGACCAACAACTGGGTGGTAACTTGATTAGAGTGGGTATTTTTGTCCTGATAATGATAGGTAATGTTTGTTTGATGGTTTTCTGTTTTTTAGGCTTTGTTGTACAGTCTTTGTATATAATGGATATTGGCGAGAAACTGAGTTAGAAGAACCCATGAGGATGAGAACCTTTTAGAGCTTTCAGTTATAATGAACAGCCAGCTGGCATATGTGCCATAGGTTTGCCACCACAGGATTAGGTTAATTTGCCCAAGCTTATCTAACCAGTAGGTGTAGGAATTAGGATTGGAACAAAGACTGGCTCAGACCTCTTAGCCACTTGCAATGGTTCCAGCTTGTAGATAAAGAAACTGAAAGATAGGCCAAATAACTTGTACAAGGTCACACAGCTAGTGGCTGGTAGAACTGACATCTTTCTGACCATACCTCCTGTATCTTTGCTTATATGACATCTGGCTCTGAAGTCTGAAATGATGTCATGTAGGTATTCTGAAGGCTCTTTGTCCTGTGTTGTCTTAACAGCTGATAAGATGCATATTATGATAAAGTCCTCCTCTGCTCTAGCTGAGCTCAAATTCGTGGTCCTCCTGTTTCAGCCTCCCAGAGCACTGGGATTACAGTCATGTACCAGCATGCCTGGCTGGTAAAAATGGATTCTTACCCTGTTGTCTTCAAGGTAATAATGTCATAGCCTGCTTTTGGAAAACATCTCACAGCATTCAAGTTGCAGAGCAGACCTTTAGTACTTCCCTTAGGGCACTTACTTAGCAGTCCTTCCTGTAACTATTAGGACTGGAGGACAGAGGGAGGTTGTGCCATTTGACTTTATTTACGAAGAAGCTGAATTCTGGGTCTACTGAGGGTGTGCCTCCCCAGGCTGCATTAATTTTTGGAGAATTTGGAATCCTAATATGAATATTAATTTCAGAGAAAGCCTACTGAAACTTATTTTGGAGACTAGAGAGCAAGAGGACTTGGGAAGGATTTCATTATTAAAGAGCCAATAAATAGCATAAAAGCTTGGTATTTTGACATCTGTTATAAAATGTCAAACATGCAAGGGAAAATTCTACTTTGGTAGCATACTGTATACTTCTTACCAGGATTTAAGAATTGTTAACAATTACTGTATTTGTTTCAAGTAGTCTTTAGTGAAAATGTTTTTAAGCAAACAGTAGATACAATATCTTATCACAAACTACTTAAATAGTTAGCTAAGCAAATTAATTTTTTTCTTTCAAACATTTCAAATTTGAAATGTTGAAAAGAGTATAGTTGGGTTAGGGATATGGCTCGGTGGTGCAGTGCCTGCCTGGCAAGTGCAAGGTTCTGAATTTGAGTCCTGGTATGAAAAAAAATATATAGTCTTTCCTCATCTGGACTCAGCAATTGTTAACATGTTGCTACATTGAGCCAGCCCCGTGCTGCCACTGGGAGGTGAGTTGTAGCTCACCAGCGCAGGCCCGGGGAAAGTTTGGGACCATGGATCCCGGTGCCTGGGTGCCTGCCCAGCCCCCTAGGACACTGGACTAGGCTCCAGAGGTTCCTCTGGCTTGAGTAGACCGTGCCCAGCGACCTTCATTCAACCAGGGGAACCAGACCCACCGTGCGAGGGGAGCCAAAAGCCACGTGAGTCCCCAATAGTAGAGGGCACAGGAGGTGATTTCCAGCACATCCAGGGAAAACTTTGCAACACTGTTGGAAACCGGAAACACAGGAAAATGACAAGACGAGGGACCAAAATGCAATCTCAAACCTCCAGCCCATCCCAAGAAAGCCTAGGAGCCATGTACATAGAAGAAAATACTAGCCATACACCTGAAATGCCTGAAATGATATCAGCCGAAATAAAGAAGCAAGTACGGGAAGCTATGAAGGAACTTAAATCAAAAATAATCTCCCAGGTAAAAGAAGAAATGATAAAAGTAGTGAAACATGTTGCCACATTTCTCTGTGTATTCCTTTATTTTTGGTTAACTTATTTGGGATCAAGTTAGTGGCTATATAAGATTTCATCATAAATAGTTTAGCATGTATCTTCTGAGAGAAGCATTCTTTTATACAATAACACATACTATTATTGCATATAAGCAAATAATAAAAGCTAATATGCAGTCCTCATTCAAATTCCCCTCACTGTTCAAAAAAAAAAAAAAAACCACTTTTGTAGCTGTGTGTGTATGTGTGTGTGTGTTCGTTCTCCAATGCAGCATCCAATCAGGATTTGCATGTTACTAATTATGTCTTACCTGGTTAAAAAAAAAGCGTTTCCCCTCACTATTTTGCTTGTTTTCCACAATGTTAACATGTGTCTGAACCAAGATCCTTGCGAGTGCATGGCAAGACCTCTGCCACTAAGCCACACTCCCAAGTCCTAAGTTACTTTTTGAAGATCTACATGATTTCCTGTGATTAAATTAGTTTAAAAGCTTTGACAAAAATACAACCAATGATTTTTGTAAATTTCTCATTTTATCCCAGCAAGACAGAAAAGGTTTCTAAGTATCATTTTTTTTTACTTAGTATATACTCAACTATTCCCAGAACTCTAATAAGATTTTTAAAATTTTTTAAAATTTTTATTTTATTTATTTATTTATTTTAGACAGGGTCTCACTATGCAGATCAGGCTGGCCTTGAGCTCACTTTGTAGCTCAGGTTGGACTCGAACTCAATAATCCTCCTGCCTCAGCCGAGTTCTGGGAGCTACCATGCCCGGCTCTCTCAAATATTTTGTCACATTGGATTACTCAAACCAAAAACTATATATCATTTTTTTTAATTAAAAAAATACAGTCTTATTTTTATTCCATGTAAATGCCTGTTTGTTTCAAGACAGGATCCTTGCTCTGTATCCCAACCTGGCCTTGAACATTCCTCCTGCCTCACCATCCTGAGTACCACGCCTGGCTAAGATGTTACGTTCATTCTTATGCCTGTGCTAAGTGAGAAATATATATCCCTGTATGTACAAGAAAGAAGGGCAGTGATTTCTCTTAGTTACTTTGAAAACCAAAGTCAAATTTTTGTAGAAATATATAGAAATCATAAGTAGACTGCTAGATTAATGTTCATAAATTGAACACACCCACATAAAAAGCAGCTCTTGGACCAAGAAACAGGACAGTCTGAGCTGTAAGAAGTACCCTTCTCGGTCCCTTCCAGACCTTCTGTCCACCCACAGTGACCACTTCACAGACACCCAGGTCCTTGGTTCATTTGCTGGTTGAAGATTACTTCTGTTGCCCTCCGAGGGAAAGCACAGAGTAGAGAAGCCATGGAAGAGGTACACGTTTTAATTGTGAATTATGAAAGCCACCTTCAAAGACATTTTAAACGATATACTGTATATATTTTCACACAAAATAATTCCCACAACACTGTTTTACATAATGGTTTCATTCAGTGGCTGTCCCTAATTCCTGAGAATTGGGATTGCATCCAAAACGCTAAAGGTTAAATTATCAATAGAACTCAAAGGACATTTTGTTTCCATTTGTATAAATCATTTAATGTGCTTTAAATCCCTGCATATGTTAACAATGGAGGCAGTGAATTACAGGGGAGCTTAGCAAGGCATTCTTGGAGTTCTCCTCAGTGGCAGCAGCGGCCTCTGAGCAAATTCAGGAAAAGAGCAAATCTTTTCACTGAAGGAAATTATTTTAATTAGAAACTCTCAAAGGATAATAAACAGTCAAAAACTTCTGCAATCTCCAGCTTTGAGACAACTAATTGCAATGAACATGCAATTTAAAACAATGAAAAGAAACAAGGATGGGGGCACATTCAATCAATCACCCCGAGTAATTGTACTATGCGGGCCTCATGACAGGCATGTGGTGCCTTGGTGCTGTGGAAAATCACCCCTCCTGCATCTTAGTAAGAAACCCCCAACAGCACAGCGTGTGTGCAAGTCTCTGAAATCCAAAGATGGGTTTCGAGGTCCTCTAGACGCTTGTTGGTAATTTTCTCCAGTGGCTGAACTGGGTGAGGAGGTAGTGGTTCGCCAATTTGTGGTATACCCCACATAAATCAAGTCATGTACATCCTGCAGCTGACATCTGGGCAGTATTGTGGTTGGCACATGGGTGTAACTTTGCTCTGTGTGCCTAAAGCTTTTTAAGGGGGATAGGAATCCACCTTCAGGAGTGTGGTTTTCAGTGTGGCATGCCCTAGTGACATTAGTGGCAAAATGACTTGCTAAAGTTAGAAAGTAAGATTGAACAGCTGGGTTGATGGCTATTGCTAGGTTCCCACCACTTGTTACAAAGGATGGGAAGGGAGCCACCCAGAGTGCTTTGCAGCAGCTGTGACCTCGAACCAAGTAAAGCTTCATGTGGAAAGCACACTAAGAATAGATATGTGAGGTCTTCCAATTTTTAAGTAAGGTGGAAGATTAAGAGCTTTTTTTTTGGTGGGGGGAAAAGGCTCAAGTCGCTACTTAAATACACGTTTAGTTTCAAGTTGTATGGAAGTGTGTGTTTTTATATATGTATATGCATGTATAAATATAAATGCCTTTCTCTCTTTCACACACACACACACACACACACATCTATATTTGTTTTGCTTTAGATGAACTTTGTCATTAGGGTGCTTTGGACTCAAAACTTCATAGCATCAAACTCACATTTGCCCAATGACTCTTCATCAGAATCACTTGAAGTTTCTTCGTTCTGGTCAGTTGGGTTTGAGCAATATTTGCTATAATATATCTTATAAGATATTAATAGTTAAGTATAAAAAAATTATGCCTAGAACGAATTAGAGAACTATTGGGTTGAACTAATTTAAACCTAAAACCTTTTATAGACATATATATTGTGCAACTTTTAGGAGGGAAATACACTGTTCTTTGTTTTCAAAACCAAACTTATTTGGTAACTCTAGAATTTTGGGGGTACAGGGGTTTTGGGGATTGTCTTCTGGAACTAGTGTTCTATAGGATATACTTGAAAGTACCCATCTCCTAACTGTAGTTCCTCAGAGACAATCTGTCTGAGCCTTACTCACCACGGAGATTTTAAGGTACAATGCCAGATGAGGACCATTGGTACAGGGATGTGACTGGTAGAATCAGAAGTCTTTCTCCTCAGCAGCCACACGGTGACTCAGTATTGGTGACCTCCCTTGCTCCAACTGCAGCTCATGTTTTTTGTTACTGTTGCTGTTAAAAAAATAGTTATTATTTTAATCAGAATGTTCCAGGCTAAAGATCAGTTTCCTGGCTTATTTTAGTCTCCTCTGTAGACCATGTTGATGAAAAGTTAATGTTCAAGGAATATTTTGGAGCAAATTAAGGAAATACAGACTGTTCATTTAGATAGTCATATAGTTAAGTATCTATCAGTTTCCTCTTGATTTCGTCTCAGTGTGGTAGTAATAAGCTTGTTGTTTCTCTCATTAGGCAACACTTGCTAATTAACGTCTGTACATACTCTCATTGCATTGGTACAATGCAATCTATCTACATATTCCAACACGAACTTCTCAAAGAGTCATTTAAAATGACTGGAAATTCTTCCCTGAGATGAAGTGTGTCTTCTAATAGAACCGTTTTTTACTTCAGAGTGCACGTCAAAGATGTACTTTGTGTCAGTGTTAAAAACGTAAAACACAGCCACTGTGTTCACTGTGGCCTGGTGGCCCGCCCTCACGCTGTGGGGCCGTGGCGACGAGCTCATGGCTCATGGCCACAGCGGGCTGACTGTCATGGAAAGCTCTGAAAGGTTCACCATCGCTGCTGTAGGACACACTTTTTTCCTCCTTTTACTTGATTCCCAACTAGCTCTGCAAGGTCTTTCCCTACCTCTAATAAAAGTTGCTACTGTTTAGAAAATATAAAATATTATGAAACCTAAAAGGTAGTAACTTAGAACAAGTGGAATTTACCTCTTTTCTCTCTGTACAAATAATTACACAGGACAGATTAATGTTCATATTGAATTTCAGTTAAGCATTTGTAAGGTATTATGGAATGTGCACATCAAACCCACTTGAATGTTTTTCCTAGTAATCAATAAATAATGAAACCAAAGGCAAGTCAGCCAGAAGTTGTTACGGCTGGGGCCTGGTTTCTGGAGGGCCAGGCTGGGTTCCCGAGATAGTAATGGCATATGCAGCTGCCATCCTTGCATCTGCAAACCTACCTTCTGAGTCCTGTTACTTCTTTTGAGGTCATAATGGAGATTGGGGTTCTGTTTTTTAGAGCAGGTCTCCCTCCTTCCCACCTGATACCTACTGCAGGAGCACAAGGAGCCAACTTCTCTGCCATGAGAGCCTTTCTTGTGCACAGTGCAGGCCTGATTGAAAACCAGGCCATGTAAAGGTCAACTTCATAGGCAGATTTACTTACTGTGTGACTCGAGGGTCTCTGAAGGAACAAGACTGGACGATGATGGGTTCTGGAAGCAAAAGGAGGATCAACTACGGGAGACGTTCTCCCAGCCCAGAGTTAGGCTATCAGCACCCAGACAGTTCACACCCTTTGGTCCGTTCTTCCTAGTGGTCTGGGTTATGTGTGTCAGCCTCAGGGTGCACCAGGGCTGTGCCACATGTGGCCGAGCCCCGAGTGTGCCTGTCATGAATAGGAGTTGACCCTGATCTACCACATAGAAACTAAGGACTAAATCATTTAACTTGAGCCGACTGAGATTCTGGGTCTTAAAAATGAGCATTACTATACCTGCTATGTGATGATACATTCATTTTTTTTTTTTTTTTGGTACCAGGGATCAACTCAGGACCTTGCGCTTGCAAGGCAGGCGCTTATGTCGCTGAGCTAAATCCCCGGCCCGATACATTAGTTTTTGAAACTATAATGCTGTATAAATGCAACTATAATTATTATGCTTTATCACTATGATTATTGTGAATATTATGACTAACAGTGTGGCTAGTATGAATTACTACTGCCACAACTATCATTGTTATGAATATTAGTACCAATTCATTCATTTCTTAGGCAAACATTTATTTGTTTATTTGTTTGTTTTTTTTGTACCAGGGATAAAACTCACAACCTCCCACCTGCCAGGCAGGTGCTGTGCTGCCAAGCTATATCGCTGTCCTGCAAACATTTATTTATTATGTGTCTGCTATACTTTCTGGGCCCATGGTGTGTGGTATTGTAGTCTCAGTCAGCCGGTTTGCAGAATGGAAAAGGAATGAATGGATGGTGGTTTAATTTGTATTAGATGATACTGTAGGGTATATATGACCTTTCTGGAACAAGAACAGATCTTTCTGAATGAGTTTCATGAGTACTTGTTTGATAAAGATACTTAATATGTGAATAAGACTCCTTTGAGTCATTTAATATTGAGAAGCAAAATGATTTGCTGAAGTAAACCCGTTGATTCATGGCTTTATTCAGCCATCTGTTCCCAGAGTAGGTTTCTAGTGTCTGCTGAGTGTCATGTCTTCTATGCTCAATCCACAGTTGGAATTGCTGAGCTTGTATAGTGGCTCCTCTACTTTCAATCCAGTTAAAAAAGTCTCATGCAGAGGAAGAAAATCTGAATGTATCCTGTAAAGAAAATACCATTTCCTCCGACGATTATTATGGTCTATAGCCTGCTTTGTTCCCTATGCAGGGTCCCTCTCTAAGTCGGTGGGAATTGCGTAAAGCATGTGGAGGCGGGATGTGTCTGGTGGTGGTGAGAGGCGAAGGAGCCTTGTGGCTGGTCATTAGACTAAATTTAAACCTTGTCTGTAGTGTATATATCATTAACATGGGGGTGAAAAATGAAAAATACAGCTGCGGGGATAGATTTGTTCCTTTAGCAATAATAAAAAAATTAAGTCTGGAAAGATAAGAAAGCAAACCCAGTTATAAGCGGTGTGCATTCTCTTTCATGAGAACAATTGAAGATATTTTATCCTAATCTTTCTAGGTATAATAAATACCTCTCCTTCTGGATTGGGCAGATGACGGCAATAACAGTGCTGCAGCTGGGAGTCTCTGAGCCTGACAGGTGCTGGATATGAGATGCCCCTGTTGTCCTGTGAAGTACAGACAATGCAGAATGACAGGCCCTGCTTGGCCTGCCCAAGGAGGGGCCACCACCCCTGTGTCTGTTGCCACCTCCTTCAGATGCCCTCTCTCACTCAGACAGCTGCCACAAGCAGCCAGAAAACACTGCTTAATTATAGAATCTGGCTGAGCCTCTTTATCCCTTCCTTCTACTGCCTTTTCCTTTCTCCCTTTTGTGCTTTTCTCTGGTTCTGAGCACCTTCAGGCCATGCACTCTTGGGAGTATTACGGGTGGCATCTTTTCCAACATGCAGTTAAGGGGCTGACAAGGCTGCCAGCCCTGAATGCTAGCTGTGGAATTGTTTTCCGAGGCTGTAATTAGCAAGCATAAGTTCCAATGTGGAATGCAGTGTTATTTTTTAAGTAGGATGTGGGCTCAGTGTGGGGGAGAATGATGTTCTTATTCTTTTTCCTGATTAGAAAAATAATGCTTATGGTACAAAGTGAAGAAAGAGCAAGAAATCTAAAGTCTATTTCCTTCTCATTCATGAGATTTTTATTAACCAAAATGGGATTACTTTCACTTAGCAATATACTGTGGGTATCTTAGCATTTTGACAAACGTACGTCTGTGTCATTTTAAATGACTGTTCAGTCTTTCATTTCCTGATCTATACCATAATTTATTTAATTTATTTCACCATCACACATTTAATATTGAAACAGAACCTCAGGGGCCGTTCTTGCACATACTTTTGCATACTTTTTGTATTAGTTTGGAATTGTGTGTGTAATTTATAAGGATGTGAAATGCGATTGTAGTAAAGAAATCTGAAGTAAGGCCATTAAAGAACTGGTCAGAAGGTGCACAATTCCCTGCCACTGCTTGGTTGTTTTTACTGAGTGGCTTCTGTTCCTCATGTTTCAGAAGGGTTGCTGTAGCTCTAGGCATCATATCATTATTCCATGCTGGAGGAGAGAGAAAAGTAAAAAATGGGAAAGTCTGTGTTTCCTTCCATTTGAAGAACTTCCCTAGGTAGCTGCATGCTTGTAACAGTGCTCAGGAGTCTGAGGCCCGAAGATCATTAGTTGGTCCAGCCTGGAGAAGCCAATCTAAATACATAGCTAGACCTTGGGGTGGGGGTGGGGGTGGGGGTGGGGGAGACAGAGACAGAGACAGATATTCCCTAAAGTGCCCCATGCATTTGTGTGTATCATCTAGAACTAGACCAGACCCAGCACCTAGAGTGTGGGGAACAGGTATTCCTAAGCAGCCAGTTCTCCTCCACCCTTTTTGTTTCCTCAGTGTAGTTTTCCTGGAAGTGGAATTGCTGGATCTCACTGTAGAGCTTTTATAACTGATAAACTGTCCTCCAGAAAGCCTAGTGATAATGTGAGTAGCTGTAGGGAGTTCGCAGGGTCTTCCATGAGAATTTGATGGGCATTTTTGAAGCTATGTTTCAGACCAAATACGGTTTTCTTTCATCTGAATTATATGTTCTGTAGAGGGCAAGATGGAAGTTATTGCTGTGTATCATTTTTTTCCTCAAAAGTTATTATGCCTGTACCAGTAAATCCTTCATTCCGAGAGTGGGAGGGCATCTACCTGAGAATTGCAGTGTTACTCACATTTGATTTCTGCCGCTTCTAGGAAAACCTATTTGGAAGTTGTCAAAAACTAACCAGACTGAGATGGCTCTTATTTTAAAACATTCTCCATGTCTACAAAACCAAAGTCTCAGTGGACAAGCTGCTTCTCCCGAGTCAGTAGTACACCGTGCTGTGTACACTGTGGGCCTGCAGCAGCTCCACATTTGAAGGCCTCGCCTGCCTGGGCCTCTCTTAGGCCGAAGCATTCTCCTGTTTTCTCCCTCAATTTCTTGGGTGCTTTATACCTGGGTGTGTTTGCAGGTTTTTTTTTTTTTTTTGCATTCAAATTACTGGGATTCCTTTCAATAGTTTGGATAGCCTTTCATGAGAGAAAGGAAGAGAAATGATATTTATAGTCTCACACATATCAAGACACAGTGCTTAGTACTTTACTTTTTTATTTTATTGTTTTAAACTTTTGTTATTAGATGAAATACATCTATTGGAAGAATCAAAAATTGGAGGTGTTAAGTTACAGTAGGTGTTACGGGGTTTTGGCTTTGTTTTGTTTTGTTTTTGGTAGTCCTGGGGATTGAATTCAGGGCCTTTGCACTAATGTCCATCTCTGGTGTTTTTTAGTTTTTGGGATAGGGAATGGCTAAATGGCTAAAGTTGAGCTCTCCTGCCTCAGCTTCCCAGAGTGTGCTGAGATTACAGTGATCTGTTAAATATTAAGTGATAAATTCACCATGCCATTATCACATTTGGGTGATAGTTTTTGATTAAAGATGTAAAAAAAATTCATGTAAAGAAACGTTACAGACTGGGTTTTAAGACACGGAGCATCCGTGGTGCTGCCTGAAGTTTATTTTCAAGGAAGGCCCCCCGTGGCCTCAGAAGCTTAGTGGTTCCTTTTGAAGCCTCAGTTTTTGTTTCCAGTTCTCTTAATCATTTCTTGGAAAATGGGATCCTGACCTTGAAAAGCGCCTCTAGTCTCTCTTCAGACTCTAGGGTTCATGCCAACCTTATTGTTTGGTTTTTTAAGTTCACGTCGTGTCATCCCTTTCCGTGCACAGAGAGAAAGTGTCTCTGACAGCCAGAGCCTGGGGCTCTTCTTCTTCTTCCAAAAAGTGAAAAAACAAAATCAACAAAAAAGAATTGAATCTCTTCACATGAACAGAGAGGAACCCAGACTGACCCAAAAGAATTTTTGGTTTTAAAGAGGCCTTGCACTCTCTTTTTTGGTCAAGTGACATTTAATTCACTTAGCCCCATTAGAAAGAAGAGAAAAGAGGGCAGCCACAGTCTTAGGTTGAAAATATTTTATGCTTGGAGTGGCTTGGGAGAAGCCAAGAGGTACGTCAATGTCCCGTTTAAGAACAACTGTAAAAACAACACGTTAAAAACATGTGCCAGACACAGACGGCCTGGAAAAACAATTTTCAAAGTATTTTAGCAAGTCGTCTAGTGGCTTAAAAATAAACTACTTTTAAAAAAATTGATTGTGAGATTAAAGCTGCTTCCCAGATGGCAGAGGTAGCTGATACGTATGGTCGGTGTATCTAGCGCGCAGCTATTGCAACAGAATGCTTCGCCCTAGATCATTTACAGTTACAAAAAACACTGGATTCAGTGCCCTCACTACCCTGCCACTGGTTATTTAACCTCTTGGTGATTGCCAGCTCCTTGAAGGCCTGGATATTGTAGGCACTCAGCACCGTGAAGTGGCATGAGTTTAACACCACATGCTTGCTGGTTCCCCCAAACGTGTTGGGGGACAGATTGCTTTACAGGAGCTCAGCAGTAGGCGAGGCATCATCTCCTAACCCTGGAAGGCACTGACTGCACTGAACTCACGGAGAGGTAATACAGTCTGCACAGTGCCTAGTCCACGGTGCATTTAAAGACTTTTTAGAACTTTTCACCACACTCCTCATTTGCAAAAGCTCATTTTCATTATGGTGGTGGTGGTGATAGCAGGAATCAAACCAGAGAACTCATGCCTGCAAGGTACATTGCAAGCCTGCAAGATTATTTTGGAACGGGAATCCCTGGGGAAGATGTAATGAGTAGATGGATGAATAAATTTCCTCTCTTCTAGATAGTGAATATCATCATCTCTCTGCTTTTCTTCATTCTGATTTGATGTTTTTGTTTGTGAGAAAAGTGAAAAGTAGGATAAGGACTCTCCTGAGAACATTTGGTCACTGTTATCTGGAAGTATGAAAATCAAGTGAAATAAACATACCTTATTCAGTTCCAACAGAATAATCTTAAGATATTTTACAAATCTTTTAGTAGCATTATCAGTCCTGGTACAAGCAGAGGAAACAAAATGCTGAGTGTTGATAATAAAGTTGTGAAACAGCAAAAGTTCTTCCATGAGGTTCTTGGCCTAAGTCAAACAAGCAAACAAAAACTTCTAGTCCTTTTCTTTTTCTTGTTTTTTCAGGGATTAGGAAAAAATGAGGTTAAGCAAGAATTTGGCTCCGATTGCAGAGGCAAAGTCAGCTTTGCCAGTGCTGGGTGATGCGGGGAAGCTGGAGCGGATGACGGGGTCTCTCACACAATGGCCGAGCTGCTCGCCCTCTGCGGTGATTCACGCTGTGAGGCAGGGCGGATGAGTCATGCTTTCCCCACAGTGGTTTTCTCCGAGAAATGGCACATTCATAGTGTCTTTTTCTTTCTTACCCCAGGCACAAAATGCTGGTAAATAAACTACTGCAGGAACCATGGATGTTAAGATCTTACAGTGTCTAGGCAGCTCTCACTGCTTTTTCGGGACTGGCCCACAGCCACGCTGTTCAACTCATCTTTTTCTGACTAAGGAGACTCAGACCGAATGAGTCTGCAGAAAAGCCAGTGGTGCTCACTGGAAAGGATTAGGGGTAGACAGACCGCCACAGCTGGCCACGCCGGAAGTCATCTTCACACTGCTGCTGCTGCTGCTACTGCTGCGAATTTAAACAAGTGGAGGCTTCTTGGCAAGGCTGTGATGGAAGTCAGGGATTAGAGCCTGGTGGTTAAAAATACAATCCTTGTCATTCATTCAGAATTCCAGAGAACTCTGAAATTTTTTGAATTGGCAAGTGAGTGGTGGACACCGGAAGCATGAACCAAAAAGCATGCGGCTGGTTTTGTGTCATCTTTTATTAGAAGATCCTAAAACCCCCCTCTATTTATACATGAGTTATTATGCTTGTGTCATAGACTGCAGCTATGTTTGATGAACTGGCTAAGTGAACATCTAACCGGAACTTTTTAACCATAAATTCTTTGAGGTTTTCAAGAAGGATGAACTTTCTTATCACATTTGTGTCATGTGAATAATCTTCATTGTGTGGCACAATGGTCGGCTTTATTCCTTTGGGATTTATGCTGAATGGTTTGCTAATGGATGTGTCAGCTGTATGCATTTGCAGCATTGACTTTTACCTGTTTCATGCCTCTGCATTAGAATAACAGAGTGGTGTGAGGATTCAGGCTGATGGGGAGAATTTTAATCAGTTATGAAAGCTGTTTTGGAATAAAGACTCATCATTGGGATGACAGCAGGAAGAATGACAATTTGAGGGAGATTGATCTCTTTAGACATACAGTACAATAAAACATAGTCCGTGTATCCTGTTTAGCCATGTAAAGGGGTAGTACTTTATTTTTGATTTCTCAGTGTATTGAAATTCACAAGCAAACTCTTCATTATCCAAAGGGACCCGTAGGCTGAAGCAGAGGAGAGGAATTTGTTGGCAGGCCAGGAGCAGGGTCGCGTCAGGTTGACAGTGAGACTGTGAGCTGAGACTCTGTGGCAGTATTGACACCAGCTGCTGTGGGATCCCACTGTGGTGGCCTCCCACTCCTCCCCGCTCCTGTGACCTTCTGGTTTTAGGTGGTAGCTGTACTTGAGAAAGAGTGTGCGTCCGAGACTGGGACAGTAAGCAAGCATACCCACCAGTTGATTTTATTCTTGTAGTTTAAACTCATCTTTGGCGTCTGTTGGAAGAGCTCAGCGCCTTTGGCAAAAAAGCAAAACAAAACAAAAAGTACTACAAGAAATATAAGCATAAGAAATATAAGCCATTTTCTAGGTTGTGAGATTTAAACAAAAACACATTGCTAGAATGTGTAATTAGACTGAAATACATGTAGTATCTTTCCCTGAAATACAACAGAAAAGTAAGCCAGCTTTGCATATTTACATTTTAATTCTAATTGGAAAAAATGACAAAACATTAATGTAAGTCTTGGGCAAGTCTTCTTGCCATCTGGGATGGGATTAAAAATTGGCAGAGCATTTGCTGTCTGCTGAGAATGTGTCAGATTTACTTGGCAAACTCTCTCTGAGAATTATCCAACCTTATCCAAACCTGTTCTTATTTCCATTTTTAACATGAGTAGGTCATATTGCACCAACTCACAAAAGTTGCAAAGCTATTTCATTTAGCTATTTCTGAGCAAGTTGTCTTTGGTACATATATGTGGTGTAACATTACCAGAGTAGTGAACTGCTGACCTAGCAAATTAAAAATGTATTTAAAATCAGATTTTCTAATGTTCGAAAGTTTAAGCTGGATGCAGTGGTGCACCCCTTGTCATCCCAGTCACTTGGGAGGCTGGAAGTGAAGCCCAGCCTGGGCAACCTTGTGAGATCCTATCTCCAAATAAAAAATAAGAAGGGCTGGGGATGTAGCTCATTGGTAGAGCACCCCTGAATTCAATCTTAATGCCACCACCACAATAAAAAAGGAGGTAAAATAAGGAAATTTACCTACACCCTACGTTAGGCTTGTAAATATCATAGGGGTTGGAGTAGTTCATTTGCAACTACCTACTGCATACAGAACACTTTGCTGTGCTCCAGGGTCACCAGAAGAACTTATATTCCACAGCAAGAGGAATGATTCCTGTAAAAACAAGAGGGAGTCAAAGAACAGGTTAAAGGGAAGTTTCAACCAGGAGACAAAGACAAGTAGCATTGGGTCCGGGACATAGCTTAGGACATAGCTCAGCGGCAAAGTGTCTGCCAAGTGGTCTGAGTTTGAGTTAATTGAATTCCAGGTACAAAACAGACAAACAGACGAAACAAATAGCACTGAGAGGTCTGAGTCCTGAGCCGCTTGCCTGGCCTTGGTTTTATGACCCCAGGCTGCCTTTAAATTGCCATCTCCTTGGTGTGGTTCTCTCACTGCCCTGCTAGATTGTGGCTGAGAGGAAGAGGCAGGTTGGAGGTTGCCCAGAAGTCCCGTCCCGATAGCTCTGTTGATGTGGGAACTTGATATCTACCACCCATGGGAAGCCCAAACCCTAATATATTAAAGCAGTGGGGGCAGAGGGGAAAGGCAGCAAAAAAAAAAAAAAGACAAAACACATTTAAAGACAGACTTTGGCTAGTAGAATAAACAACATGGTAAGAATTCTAGTTTCTTTCAAAAAGGAGTGCTTGTGTCATTCCTATTTTTGTATCTTTGCATGCTTCCAGCAATACAAAATGGATCACATAGGCCTTCTCTATGTCAGAAAGTCTTTGTTGTGTGGCTTCCTTCCATAAAGTTAGTGTCATAGGTCAAGAACTGGAGGGTAAATTCATCCAGAAACACCCAGCCCTCTCCTGCATGACATGAAGCCATAGGATTCTGTTTTGACAGATGAGATTTTTATCTTTGCCTTTAATGGTTTTGCTGCTGGTGGGGTTTATATTTACAAAATGCTTTTCATTGTTATGCCAATCCAGTGCACTGTGCACAGTAGGTGTACAGCCCATGAAGGTTGCTGAATGAAACTGAACCAGATGTTGTCAGCCTTGAGTTTGAGGTGGGGTCTCTCACTCCCAAGCAACTCATCTTGAAAACCCTGGTGAACTGATCATGAAACCTGCAAGTTGGTCATAAGATTCCCAGAGCAGACCTGTTTCACCCTGCAGAGAGGCTCTGGCATATCTGTGAGACATTTTTCTTTTTTGGAGTTTATCTCATGGATATGGGTTCTCGTGCTGAGCCTAGAATGGGTTAAATAACTCGTTTGACTCGTTCTTTTTTTTTTTTTTTGTACCAGGGATCGAACTCACAAACTCACGACCTTGTGCTTACCAACCAGGCACTTAAGCCACTGAGCTAAATCCCCGGCCCCTCGACTCGTTCTGAGCAGCATCAGAACTGGTGTTAAAGCCCAAGTTCTCACACATGACTCCCAAGAGCCAGGCTTTTGCAGCTTCCAGGGCCACTTGGCAGTGACTCTGTGTGGGACACATGTGTGAGTAGGGCTTTTATTTTACAGGTAGTGGAGACGTAGGGCCCAGAGGTGACCTAGATCGTAGATATTCTTGTGATAGGAGGCTGGAGAACGGGAGAAGGAAGGGAAGGAGGAAGGGGGAGGGAAAACCCACAGGCCTGTTGCCTCATCTAGGGGAAAAGTCAGGAGGGGAGGTGGCAGTGGCTGGAGTTGAAGAAACCAGCAAAAGTGCCAAATCCTCTATTCTCCCAGGCAGGGACCAGTCCCAGAAGGGTGAGAAGCAGAGTGCCGCCCACCCCATCATGTTCAGTGATATTTTAGACTAAACACAGAATTAACCTAATACAGCTTTCTAAACATGCCTTTATTAAAGACAGTATTAATCCACAGGAAAATTCATCTCACAGTTTTCCACTGTGATCAAGGGGTCTTCAGAGGAAAGGGGATGTCTGCTGCCTGTTAGACTTGTCATGGGCGGTGCCGGCGAACCTGTGGGACACGTAGCACAGCAGGCTCTTTGTATCACTGAAAGCTGTAAAAGGTTCACCATCACTGGTCACAGGTACCTTTTTGTACCGTGTGATACCTAAGGCTGTCACACAAAGCCCTATGGGTGGAGTTAATCCAGGGCCTTGTCACTGAGCTACATCCCCAGCCTGTGTTGGTTTTGAGACACAATCTTTTGAATATAACTCAGGCTGGGCTTGAACTCACTGTGAATCCCAGACTGGCCTCAGATTTGTTGTCCCTGTTCTTCTTGCCTCGGCTTCCCAGGAGCTGGGATCATAGGCACACGCGTCTAATTTTGAGGCAAGGTCTGTTTCACTGCTAAGTTACCCGGGCTGTGTTCGACTTTGTGATCCCTCCTTGCAGCCTCCCGGAGCAAATGCTCTTTTTATGGGCATGCTCTACCTCAGTGACTTCAGCCCTCTGTGGCCTGCACAGTCATATACCAAGTTTTCCTTTTCTCTTTTTGTACTTGCATGAATATTTTTTGGTTTTTATTGGTTACAAAAACAATCCAGAGAGCCTGATAAAAACCAGGACAGTATAAAGTTTAGGGCAGGAAAAACAAACAAACAAAAAACTAGTGGTTTGGTATCTTTGTTCCACTTCGAGTATAAAAACTATAAATAGCACATAGAATAGGTAGATTAAATATATATTTGTGTGTGCATGTATGTTAATTCCCAAGGGTTGTTGCACTTTTAAAACAGCAGGGACTTTTTTCTTAAATTAAACCCAAGAGGAGAGTGCAGACAGGAAAGAGGTGGGAGTAGCAGGGAAGGGGAGGGATTAATGGATCTAAACAGTGGCTTCTGGCAAACACCAGGTTGCACAGAGAAACCGGAGAGAGGAAGTGAGTCAGGAAGGCAGAGCGCGAGTGGGAGTGGGATGAGCCACCGCAGAATGAAAGTGTGAGTGGCATCCTTTGAGCTTCCAGAGGGGAGAGGAGAGCGGGAGCCCCAAGGCTCAAGATGACTTGAGCAAATAGAATTTCATTTTCAAATCAAATCACCAGTGGTGCGTTAGGAGCCTCCTGTGGGCGATGTGGGCTTCCCTCCCTTTCTGCATGCAGCCTGGGGCCACTTCGGGTGGCACAGAAGCCAGGCCTTGGCAGCCCGACTGCTCTGCAGAGGCTGGGGATTTCAGTGGCTTTCTTCTGTGAGCTCTTGCAGAGCACTGAGAACTGTTCACTTAAGAAAGGCTCCTCTCACACTTGAGTCTTTGAGCAATACAGTGAGTGACACTTTAATTAACAAACCTGCTGGGAACAAAACTCCTTTAACAGGGCTGGCCACTGTGGAGTTGGAAGGGCTGGCTGCAGAGGCTCCCACGGCACAGTGGGAGTTCTGGGACCTGGAGCTGTGGGGTGAATTCTTCCATCTTTGGGGTCAGATTTCCAGGATGAGGGCAGGCGCGCCCTCTTGGAAGGAAGACTGTGGGCTGTCTCGGGGAATGGAGACTGGCAGGCTGCGGGTGGTGGTGCTCTGTAGGCAGGCTTTGCTCATCCACCACTTCTGGTGTGGGTTTTTTGGACTTTCCTGTTCCCGCCATGTTCAGGAGCCACCGTCTGCTTTTTCTTGACGCGAGGACAGAGTGGAGCCAGCATTTGGGAAGGCATCATTCTAGCTCCTGTGTGATTCCTCCCTCTAGTAGCTGATTTTCTCTCTCCCTCTTCCTTCCCCTTCCCCTCTCCATCCCATCCTCTTCCCCACTTCCTCCCCCTCCCCTTCCCTTTCTTTTCCTCCCTCCCTTCCTCCCTTCTTTCCTTCCTTTCTTCCTTTGCAGTCCTAGAGATCGAGCTCAGGGTTTTGACACTGACTTACATCCCCAGCTCTTTTCTTTGAATTTTTTTGTTTTCAGACAGGATATTGCTAGGTTATCTGAGCTAGGCTGAAAACTTGGCAATCCTCCTGCCTCTGCCTCCTAGAGTGCTGGGATTACAAATGTGTTCCTCACTGAGTGAGCGTGGTAGCTGAATTTCTGATAACAAACTGACTCCTTCTTTCGACAAATAGTATATATTGCTGCATCTCACTGTGTGAAGTATGTTTGGGCATTGATGCTGGTTCTAACACAGCTTTAATATCCCTGATGTCACAGAGTCTGAGAAGGTTCAGGAAATGGAGAGGGACACCCCCATTACGGTACCAGAGTGGAAAGTGATTATGTAGGATTTGCCTGCCATGAAAACCGTTATTTGTTAACACGGATGTTGGAGGACTAATCATTTTTTTAGTTCTAAATGCTTTGCTGAAGGAAGTTTACTCAACTCTGACATTCTCATCAATTAGTTTCTCTCTCAGGAAGCCCATGACAAGGTGCCCTAAGGCTGAGTTTACTGAGCCCAAAAGTAGACTGGGGATCTTAGGAAAATTTTCAGCAGAGTTTCTGTAGCTAACCTGAAGACACAACTGAGACCTTGTCATTTTCATTTTTGTAATGCTTAGGGAAATGATTCTTTAATTCAGTCTTTTTCTGTATTCTTTGTGTGGTTTTGTTTTTGTTTGGGGAGACAGGGTTTCACTATGCAGTTCAGGCTGGTCTTGAACTCACTTTATAGACTAAGCTGGCCTTGAACCCAAAGCAGTCCTCTTGCCTCAGCCTCCTGAGTGCTGGGATTACAGACAAGAACTACTATAGCTGGCATCATGTTCCTTTTCTTACCTGTCCAGGGAAGCATCAATAGTGTGTGGGATTTAACAGGGAAACCTAGGCGAAAGGCCAGAACAAAGGGCTGACATTCAATTTCTTCTGTCAGACTTTGACTTTGATGGATATAAAATGGTCTGTGTCCCAGCGTGCTGGGAAAGCTGACACAAGAGAATCACAAGTTCAAGCCCAGCTGGGGCAACTTAGTGACAGCAAATGTCTATCTCAGAGAAATGAGTGAATGAACAAACAAATGAACAGATGAGTGATGAATGAATGAATGAATAAAAAACAGGACTGAGAATGTAGCTCACTGTGCAGATCCTGAGTCCAATCTCCAGTATGTCAAAAGGAAAAAAAAGTTTCTGAAGCAAAAAAGGGTTGCTGGATGAATCTGTTTATCTTTTCAAAAGACAGGGGGCTGGGAGAGTGTGTTGCTCAATGGTAGATCACTTTTCTAGCATGTTTGAGTCCTGTGTTATCTATATATCTATATATCCATGTCTCTGTCTCCACCCCCACCCCCGTCTCCACCTAATCTAGTGTAGTTTGGAAGACAATAGTCTGTACTGAAAACCTTGGGCCACAGCTGCTGCTGGGCTCCTTTGTCTGACATGAAGTCATGATAACACATATTGGAAGCTGTATCTGATCAAGAATCGAATGATGCCTTCTCCAGCACTTCAGGCCTCAGTGCAGTATCTGCTTCTCCACTGCTGTTCTGCACTTGCTTACCCCACTAGCTCATTTCCCGCACCCCTGGCCTCTCGTGTGGACTCCATAGCTATCTTTGGCAGATGGTAGCTATGGGAGGCTTGGGCCGTGGTCTCGGTGGGCCTCCTGGTGTGAGCTGTGCACTGTGTGTTAGGAGGGAGAGAGTGGGGCTGTGTCAGGTTCCCCCATGGAAAGACCGTGGGGGCTGATGGGGAAGGAGGGCACGGGCTTGCTTTGGAGAGGAGCCTGCCCCGTGGTTTTTGTGAGTGGGTGCAGGTAGGCACCTGAGGAGCTGGTGAGCTCAGGCTTCTTGGGCTGAGTCACGGGCTTGTGCTCAGAGTGCTCTGCAAAATCCCCACTGGGACCCAACTGGGTCAGAGGGTTCACTCAGCCAGTGTGTTGTCAGGTGAAACCAAACACCGTTTTCCAGCCACACGTAAGCAGAGCCAAAGGGAAGCAGAAGGGTCACCGAGGGCTGCTTTGATTGGTGATGACAAGGGTCCTGCTGACAATTAAAAAGTAATGAATTGTTTTCCTTCTTTTAGTCACATAGAAAAAATCACCACATGGCAAGACCCTAGGAAGGTGATGAATCAGCCCCTGAATCATCTGAGCCTCCACCCTGCCGTCACTTCCACACCAGTGCCTCAGAGGGCCATGGCCGTGTCCCAGCCGAACCTGGGTAAGCCCCGAGCTTCAGCGCCTGGCTGAAGGGACCAGGATCCGGTGAGAGGTTGTAGGGCTCAAGAGCAACTCTGGCGTCTCCCCTGCTTGCTGTGGGGCCCAGCTGGTGTTTTCACTGCCTTACCTGCTCCCCTCTGTTCCTGGCCCCTGGTCCATGACATGATACCTTAGGTTCACTCTGCAATTCTGGCACCTTCTCCAGTGGCTTAATCAGGTGTTTTGAAAGTCACCCTGGCTTCCTGTCTTCATTTCACCGGTGCACATAGGCTGCATGCCCCTCTCTGTGAGTCTGGTTGTAGAAGACGGTTTGTGTCTAGTAGCAGGCGAGGCACTTTCCTGCTTTCCCTCGCTTAGTCCCCATCGCTTGGCAGTGACAAAATCCCCATTGTGTGGACAAGGAAATCTTCTAAAGCCCTCCAGCTTGTGGGTAGCAGAGCTGGAGTTTGGGCCTTGGCTCCTTTGGTCTTTGCATGTGGTTCAAGTGGACATGGAGGAGGATGTTTGTAATGGCAGCGCTCTGGGAGGCAGAGGCAGGAGGACTGCAAGTTGAGCTCAGTCTAGGCGATTTAGCAACCCTGTTACAAAATACAAATTGAACCTGGAAGGGTTGTTTGATCCAGTCTCACAGAGAAATGGTAATGGATTATAACTGAGGTTGTAATAATTTATGGTAAAATAAAGTGGAAAGTGAAAAATTGTGTTAAGGTTATTTTACCCACTGAGCATTCACTTGAGATAACCTTGTAAGTGGTTTCTCCCTTCCCCTCCCTGGGGTAATATGGCTCACTTTTCTCTCAATTCCGGTGTTCACCTGTGATTTTTACACTGGGAAGAGAATATTTTCTGGTTATTAGTTTTATTTCAAAAGCACCTAAGGTTATGTCTGCTGGAGATAAGCACAAGCAAAGGAATTCTCTGCAGTCTCCAAAGTAGCCAGTTGAGTTTTAGTCATTTTCTCACTACCCCCAAGGGATAAAAATAAAAGAGGGCCAGTTTTTGCTACTGGTTTCAGGCCAGGCCTGGTGACACATGCCTGCAGTCCCAGCACTCAGGAAGATGAGGCAGGAGAATTGCTGAGTTGGAGGTCAGCCAAGGCTACATATCAAGGCCACCATGGACTAGTGAGAGCCCATCTGCAAAAACTGGGGGACAGAAGGAGTGTTACTGTTTTCAGATAACTTTCCATTTAAGATTAGATATCCAGATACTGCTTGAGTCACAGAACAGTTCATTTTAGGGAGTGGAAAAAATCATCTGGATTTTAAGGAATGAATAGGGTCAAAAGGAGCTGTTATTCCTGACCACCTTGGCCTCTTACCGTGCTTTGGCAGGATGGATCTGACTCTAGGAGCTAGATGCGAGCTCTTCCTAGGTGTCCACACCTTTGGCTCAAGGCTTGCAGGTGCACATTCTCCCCAAAGACAGGCGGCATGGGCCAGGCTTTGCTGTGTTCCTTCCTTGAAGGGCTGATTGAGGAAAATGGCACAGGCCTTCTCCCACCAGGTAGAAGCCAAAGCTCCCCATGAATCCTTTGTCCCAGATATATATGACCACTCACACAGGAAGCAGGCACCCTGCAGTGAAAAGCCTCAGATTAGGTGAGCAGTAGACCTGAGAGTCCATGATGGCTTTCACTCTTTAATTTTCATTAAAAATTCTAAAAACTCATTATTACAGTTTTGACCTTAAACATTTTTTGGATGCTGGAGATGGAACTCGGGGCCTCACACATGATAGCTGTGATACACAACTGTACTGGTGCATCCCTGGACCTTAACTTTAGAATCCGTTGAGTTGCAAAGAAATCTTTCTGGGGCATGATAAAAAAGCATCCTACACTTGCAGCAAGTGTTACTAGTTTCCAGTTCTATGGCATGGATTCCCACACAGCTGCTATCGAATGAGGCCCCTGCTTTGCACTTTGCTTTTCTCACTTTTATTACCCTTACCCATGGAGCTGCCACATTCTTTTTAGAAAATTCCTGATAGTCCAATATACTGATACACTATAATTAGTTTATTTAACCAGCTCCCGCCTGATGGGTACTTATGTTTCCACTGCGTTGCTAGTATACGAAATACAGACTCAGTATGCTTAGTCATGCTCTTTTTAAACGTGTGGTCTTTTAATTTTTTTAAAAAAAATATTGTGCGTGTGAGCCAGGTATGGTGGCTCACACCTGTAATCTCAGCACTTGGGAGGCTGAGGCAGAAGGATTGCAATAATTTTAATGACAGCCTATGCTACACAGAGTTCAAGACCACCTTTCCCCCAGGTGTCGTACAAGTGAGAAGTAGACTAATTAAGGCTGTTGAATGTTTAAGTTTATATCAGAGGCAGGTGCAGGTCAGCCTGCACACACACTCACACTACAAGTGCAGTTGTGCTAGTAAAGTATTTCCAACAAAGCTGCAGTATACACATTCTGTAAAATAAACATGTGGCCAAGTAAAATACCATACTTTTCAACATTTTAATAAAGCAATGTGTTGTTTAAAGCTTTTATTTTATTGGTACATTTTAGATATCATAATGATGACATTCTCATATGGAATTTGTACCTGTACATGGTTTATCTTGATTCTACCCCCTCCCCCTGCATTTCTCTCTCCTCCCTTCAAACCCTCTTCCCTTCTTATAAAGTTTTGTTTCCATTTACCTTTCTGTTTTCTTCCGTGTTCTACTTTGTTTTCCTTGCTCTCATCCCTTCTTCCCCTTCTCATTTGAGCATTTTCTTTTCTTTTTCCAATATCTGTTACGCATTTTGGACCTTATTTACACTTTCAGTTTCTCACACCAGAGATAGGGTGTGATATTTGAACCAAGTGTGTCCCATTTGTTCCACTTAAGAGCATGGCCTCAGGGTGTTTCCGTTTACCTAGAAGCCGTCTCCAGCTTATCCTTTATGGCAGAGTAGTACTCCATTGTATAAAACAAGCCACATCTTTTGTATCCATTCATTAGTTGATAGGCATTTGGGCTGTTTCCAAGATTCAGCTATTACAAACTGTGTTGCTATAAACATGGATGTGCGTATATTGCTGTGGTAGGATGCTTTTTAATTCTTCCAGGAAGATCCTAAGAAGGGGAATAACTGGGTCAAATGGAGCCTCTAGTCCTAGTTGTTTGAGGACTCTCCACACTGATTTCCACAGTGGTTGTACCAGTCTAGACTCCCACCGACAGTGGAGAAGGGTTCCTTTTCCCCACAGCCCCTTCAGCGTCTGTTATTGGTTGATTTCTTGATGATAGCTATTCTTCCTGGGGTGAAATGGAATCTCAGTGTTTAAATTTACATCTCGCAAATGACCAGTGATGTTGAACATTTTTTCATATATTTATTTGCTGTCTGCGTTTCTTCATCTGAGAATTGTGTATTCATCTCAGTTGCCCGTTTTTGGACTGGGCCTTTAAATTGGGGGTGGGGTCAGAATTTTTTTTTTTCGAGTTTTTATATTCTAGATATTAGTCCTTTTTCTGAGAAATAGGTGGTAAATTTTTTTTTCCACACTGGTTTCTCTCGCTGTGCAAAAGCTTTTTAATAAGATGAGAGCCCAGTTGTTGATTCTTTGTATATTTCCTGTGTGATCGGGTTTTGTTCATAAAGTCTTTGCCTACACTGATGTCTTTTAAGAGTTCTATCTGTTCTCTCTTTCAGCAGATATAGAATTTCTGTTTTAATATTTAGATCTTTGATCCATTTTGACTTTAGTTTAGTGCATGGTGACAGATACGGATCTAGTTTTAATCTTTGGCATGTGGAAGGCCAGGTTTTCCAGCACCACTTATTAAAGAGGTTATCTTTCCTCCAGTAAATGTGCTTGGCTCCTTTGTCAAAGATAAGGTGCCTGAATGTGTTTGGAGTTATTTCCGCATCTTCTAATCGTTTCTGTGGATCCTTAGGGGTTTTTTGTTTTGTTTTGTTTTGCCAGTACCATACTGTTTTTAATCACAGTAGCTTTATAGTATAATTTCAAGTCAGGGATTATGACCCCTTACTTTGTCTTTGTTGTGCAGACTTGATTTTTACTATTCTGTGTCTCCTCTGAGTCTAAATAAGTTTTAGGATTGTTTTTCCAATCTCTGTGATATATGTTATTGGTATTTTGATCAAGATTATATTAAAGCTGTGTAACAATTTTGAAAGCATGGGCCTTTTCACTATATTGGTTCTTTTGACCCAATAACAAAGGATATCTTTCCATTTCCTGATGCACTCTTGGAGCTCCTTTTACAGAGTATTATAATTTTCAGTGTAGTGGCCTTTTCTTCATTAAATTGATTCTTAGGTATTTCATTTCTTTTGGATGCTGTTGTGAAAGGTGGTGTTTCCCTAATTCATCTCTCAGTGAGTTTATCATTCATGTTCAGGAATGCTATTGATTTTTTTTTTCTTTTTTTCCTTTTGAGACAGGGTTTCACTATGCAGTTCAGACTGACCTTAAACTCGAAATTATCCTCCTCCCTCAACCTCCCAAGTGCTGGGATTACAGGCCTGTGTCACCATGCCCAGCCTGCCATTGATTGTTGAGTGTTGACTTTGTATGCAGCTAGCTACACGACTGAGTTTGGTTATTAAATCTAAGAGTCTTTTGGTGGAGTTTTTGAGGTCTTCTATAACAGTATTGTGTCATCTGCAAATAATGATAATTTAACTTCTTTATTCCTATCCTTATTCCTTATATTTCTTTCTCTTGTTTAATTGCTCTGGCTAATGTTTCCAGAACTATATTGAATAGGAGTGGTGATAGTAGACCTCCTTGTTTTGTTTGTGGTTTTAGAGTGAAAGCTTTCAGTTTTTGTCTACTTAGTGTGATATTGGCTGTTGGTTTGTCATAGATGGCTTTTATCAAATTGAGATAAAGACTTTTTCTAATTCTCTGTAGGATTTTTTAAAAATCATGAATGGGTGTTGGGTTTTGTCACTGTTTTTTCTGCATCTATTGAAATTATCCTGTGATTTTTTTTTTTTTTGTCTTTGGCTCTGTTGATATGATGTATTACATTTATTGATTTGCATATGTGGAACCATCCCTGCATCTCTGGAGGGAATCCTATTTAGTCATAGTGTATAATTTTTTTGATTTGCTGCATTGTTTGCTAGCATTGCCTCTGTGTTCACTAGAGAGATTAGCCTGTAGTTGTCTTTTATGGTTAGATCCTTCTCTGATTTTGGTATCAGAGTAATGTTTAAAGCAGTGAATTTCTTTCTTTTTTTTTTATTTAAAGAGAAAAAAAACAGGAAAAAGGTAGAAATATTACAGAATTTCAAGAAAAGAAGATAAACAGTAAGAAATCACTAGTTGATACATTACATATTGTTCTTTTAGAAATAGTTATTCAAGTTACAGAATTAAAGCACACAAAGTGGACACTAAAGCAGTGAGAGTGCAAACAGATCTGTTCAAGAATCCAACAAGAACCTAGAAAT